>AWWV01011846.1:0-198315 GCA_001974805.1 Corchorus capsularis | reverse complement strand
ATGAAATTCTGATAATTACAATATGAAATTTTGATAATTTACTTATGAAATTGTGATAAATTCCATATGAAACTTTAATAACCTAACTATGAAATTTTAATAAATCTTCCTATGAAATTTTGTAACCTTCCTATAATTTTTGAAATTTTGTAACCTTCCTATAATTTTTGATAACCTCTCTTTGAGATTTTGTTAATTTCGCTATAATTTTTTTATACTATAATATCAAATTTCGACAATCTCTCCATAAAATTATATATCATTATCAAGTTGAGCTCCTCTATTTAGTGCTATATAAATCATTCATATTAAGTTCTTCCATTTGCAGATCGAGCTCGTTCGTTCAGTCGTACAAACATAGTATATAATTCATATTGAACTCCTCCCTTTGATAGTATATACATAATTACATATACATATTCGAATTGAACTCCTCCACTCGATAGTATATAGAGCACGTTATCACACTGAGTTCCTCCATTCAGAATTCCTCCATATAGGATATCATCACTTTGAGCTACATTCATTCAACATTATTATCAGTTTGAGTGCTCTCATGTTCACCAACCTTCTATGGAGCATATTGTTTATTTGAGCTCTTTCGTTCGATATTCCTCCATGGAGTACGTTAACAGCTCAAGTTCTCCTATTCACCATCATTTCTAGAGCGCACTCTCCTACTCAATTCTCAAAAATTGAGCACTGCCCTTTTCGGCATTCATGGCATATCTCTCATTCATCTCACAGAGCACCATACAGTTCAACAGAGGGGCGCATTACCAAATCGAGCATTCTACGACTCAACACTCTCCACATGAAGTATACATCCAGATCGAATACCCTTATGTTCGATACTATCTAGTTAGGGGACCGGTAAGCCTGTTTACCTCAGATCATCCCAACTTGCCCACCTGACGCTCAGTTTCATAGCCATTTGTGCAATCATTTTAAAACCTGATACGAATCTAGTTGTGTTAGATTCAAATCTACCCTTTGAATAGCCACCAAAGTCGACTTGAAGTTCCTCCACTCCTTCATGAATCGATTGAACAATCTTCACTAAGCTTAATCCCTTCGTTCGTCGCCCTAAGTATCCAATTAGACCTGCAATTGAACTCTTAAGATCACAAAATTCACAAACAATTAAGTAATCACAACCTAATTGTTTGCTAGGACTCTACAAGATTGAAGAACCCTAAGTTTGCTCAAACTAGAACAATGAAGCTAAGATAATCAATTTGGGAAAATAATCCTCAACTTTATTAATCAACTCAACTTATGTTTACAAGAGATATTGGTGCCCTTATATAGGCACAAAGATAACGCATAACCTACTCTAAACCCTAATTTTCGTCCAACCATAAAGGCTACACAAAAGATCCTTCTAGAAACTATCCAAAAATACAACCAATAGAAAAATAGCTAAGGATTGGACTTAGTCAACAAAGGCCCAACCCAAATAACATCCAAACATAAAAATAAGCTAATTTAAGATAGAATTAAGCCCAAAAAAAGATAACTAATGATAATAGGCTCATGCCATGATGTCAATCCGGCCATCTAGAATCAATAGCAAGCAAAGTGATGAACTTGTAATTTGTTGGTGTTTTCTTGCTCAAATCATTATCAAAGCTCTTCAATTGAACTTGAATGGTCTTCATATCATCAAGATGAGTTCGAACAAGACCCATGAGTGCATCCTTGAATCTCTTAGCTCTTGCTCTTGTCATCGGACCTAATGGATCGAATGGCATCCTTTTGGTGCTTGGAACATACTCATCTACATCTCCATGATCTTCATGCATCTCCATGCTTCCTTGCAGCCCTTGCACATCATTTCCATGCTCTCCATGCTTGTCTTCAAGTCCATAATAAGTTCTTGGCACATCATTCCCTCCATGATAAGCCTTGGGTGCATCAGAACCGCCCTCATACCTAGGGGACAATGTTCAGCCCATATTGAATGGTCCAAAGCCACACTATAGAGAGAACTACTCCACACATAAGGTAAAAGTTCATTATGTCCACTCTTTAGATCTTAAGCTCTCTAAACACCTTAAAACCCTAATATCCTATTAACTTCAATATCAAAGAGGATCCTCTCTAGACAAAAAAAACTCGGGGTCCTTATCTCATGGTCCACTCTATTATATATCACACGAACTTCTCTATTTGATTGATGAGTCTCTCTCTCTAAGCAGTTTCAACAGCTCACATTTAACCCTTGTCCTTAGTGCATTTAACCTCCAATCTCATTGTAATATAATCATCTGTTCTAGTTGTGGGGAAAAATATGAAATTCACAATCTTACAATAGTATAAATTATCAAATAACACAATATAATTAATTTATTTTATGTTTCCAATAGAACAATGTTGAAAAAAGTGTTATATAACTCAAATATATCAAAGAAAACACTAAACTTAAAGGATTATGCAAGAACGATGCATGATAATCCAGACACCTTCACACAAGACCTAAATTTCTTTCCCAATTTCAAACATAGATTTTTTTTAATAAGAACAAAAGCAAACAATCATCAAAATTCGTACATATGTTTAAAAATTCAACTCCTTTGAAAAATTATTTTAAGAAATCATCAAACATAGTATTGAAAAAAATGAAGAAAATAAATTACTCTTTTTTTGGCAATCTAATCCGGTTTAGTTCTTATAGTATGATTATACGTTCAAAAATTCAACTCCTTTTGAAAAAATCGTTTTAAGCAATCATCAAATATAATAATGAAAATAATGAACAAAATAAGTTAAAAAGAGTGATGAAGGAAAATGAAATTCCCAAAGCATGACAAGAAGTTATCAATACCATACCTAGACGATAGTGTTTTTTATAACTGCAAAAATAACAGAAATTTTAAAATGAAAAAAAAATCAAACTCTTTTCATGACCATTGTACCTTATAGACATACGTTTAAGAAAAATGATACCAAAATTACAAATGGAACGATAATATATTTATCATCATTTTTTTTGCTACATATTTATTATCATCGTTAATAATTTGAATAAATAGTTAGAAATATATATAAAATAGCTTGAGTAAGATTTAAACTTAAAATTAATTTTTTACAGAAATAGTAATATATATAGTAGAAATTGGGTAGGCCAATAATAATATAATAATATACATAAAACATAAAAGTCTAATTTTAAGTAATGGCAATTTAAAAAAAAAGTAATGGAAATCTAAAAATATTTTTGACAAAAAGGTATAATCAGAAAACATAAAGTTTCACATTATTCATACTTTTATATATAGTATAAATTTGGAGAAACTATTGATTTGTCTCATTTCGGTCTAGCAGGCCCATTAGGCTCATTTGAGTCCATGTAGCTCAAATTGCCAAGTCAGATATCTTGAAGTTTGAATCTAATATTCTTAGACCCAATTCGTTAATATGGAAACCCAAAAGAGGAGTCCAAGTCCAATCAATAATTATGATGCAGTAATGATTTAGCCCTAATGCCTGCATGCAGCATTGTTAAATCCTATTTAAAGGACTTCACAAAAGTAGTTTTGGACAAAATTTATAACTTTTGATTCAGAGATCAAAAAAATGCAAATAAGGTATTGTTGGAAAGAGAATTCGAAGATCTACAACTTTTATGTTTACCTCGAGACGTAATTTTGCCGTTCTGGTGAATGATTTTGCCTTTGAAATTTCTGTACAAAATTGATCTTCTCCTAAACCGACTTGGAGAATGTTTTTGATGAAAATTCAGATGCTAAACATAATGTGGAGCATTGCTATTGACCACATTGGATCCTAATCAATAAGGATATCTAAATTTCTATTATTTTAATAATGAAATCATTAAAATATTATTTAATAATGACAATTTAGAAATATATTTGAAAAAAAAAAAGGTACAATCGGAAAATATAAAGTTTTCCTTTATTCGTGCTTTTACATATAGTATAGATATATATTTGCATCAAGAAAGAAAATATATTAAAAAGCTGAGAAATACAATCCATTTGACAAAGCCGTGGGTTGAGAAGCACCCATGAAAAAGCACCTTTTTAGTGCTTTTCACCGCAACATTTTATCAAAGGGATTTTTTTAGATGCTGCGGTAATGTGCTTTTTGTCCTACGTGGCAATCTAAAAGCAGTTTATTTTCATTGGAAGTTGAAGCTGCTTTTAAGTAGAAGCTTCTTTTGAACTTAATTTGCTATTAATCACCTCACAGTCACAGCTGCTTTTAATCTCACCACACGCAAAAGCACAGAGTTACCAAAGGAAGTCACAGTTCTAGAGAACAAACCAGAGAAAACTAGCAGGGAAGAACAGAGTTCAATACAAATTTCCCGATTTACAAAAAAATAAAATAAAATTAATTAATTAATGTGGCGTAGTCACCCATCCTTGTTCCAAATTCCCACTAAGGGGGATGGTGGATGCCGACGCCAATCAGCAAAGCTCATCCCCTTTTTGGACTGTTTAGCGAACCAGGCTGCAGCCAAGTTGTTGGCTCGTCTATTCACAAGATTAAAACTCCTCTATTGTAAGCTATTCACAAGTATTTTTATATCCTCTACGACAACTTTAATTTTCCAATCTATCTTGGAATAATCCCTGTTATTAACATCAGCCAAAAGCACAATAGAATCAATGTCAAAGATGACCTTCTCATAACCAGCAGCTACAAGCCTACAACAAATCTTGGAATAATTAATATCTTTGATCGATATAATAATATTGACATATATACAAGAAGAATTTCTACCTTATAGATGAAGTTTGAAAATTTCATGTTAATTAAAATATGTCATATATAAATTTTACTATTAATTCATCTTCTTTTATATATTACTAATTTTTTGTTCTCCTTAATTTTTTTTTGTTCTCCTCTATAATAAATAATTAAAAGAAGATAATTAAATGTCAAGGAAGTTTATCCTTAATTAAGATTTGACCCGATTCAATTTTATTGAGGATGGAATTATATTTCGATATGTTTTTTTTTTTTTTGCTATAGAGAAATATGATATTGAAATGTACTACATAATTGAAAGTAATCATCTTTTTTTTTTTCATAATTTCACCCAGTCAATCCCCGGATGAATTCAATTTTATTCGATATGTATTACTACTACTTTTATAATATACTAGATATTTTCCCGCGCATTCCCGTCGGGTTTTTTCAGTTTATGATTAGAACTGAGTAATTTCAATTCTAATATACTAGATATTTTCCCGCGCATTCCCGTCGGGTTTTTTCAGTTTATGATTAGAACTGAGTAATTTCAATTCTAAGTAAAATTTTATCTTATGTAATCACAATTAAGTTAAATGAGAGGAAATATTGTTAGAAATATAATGTTTATTCAAATAATTATTTGCTGGAAAAAAGGAAATGGAGTTTTACTTTGATTATAATTCAATGTTCTAAATATTATTTATAAATATTATATTTGGAATTTTAAATATATAATAATATATATTGATTTTCTCCCAACCAATCAACATTGTACAAATGTCAGCATGAGAAAAGTCAAATACTGAGCATATTGATGTTAGCTGGAAAAAAGGAAATGAAGTTTTACTTTGATTATAATTCAATGTTCTAAATATTATATTTGGAATTTTAAATATATAATAATATATATTTGTTTTCTCTCAACCAATCAACATTATACAAATGTGAGAAAAATCAAATGCTAAACATATAAACGTTTGAGGATAGTTTTAATAGTAGGGTATAGATATCTACAAATATAAACATAGATAAATATAATATAATTACAAGACATGTAATGTAAACCTTTTGAAAATATAGGTGACTTAAATAATTTTTCATTTGATGTCAAAAAAAATATTTTTTTCATTTTGGCCAAAGAGAAAATAACTTTTCATCGATTTATTTATCAATTGAGTACTTTTTTAAAAGTTTTATTGTTAGTGTTTAATTCGTAACTCCATGTGAATGCACATGACATAGCATAATGCATATGCAAGTTTTTTCCTTATTAGGAAAATTTTCTACTAATATTTTTCCTAAATAATTTGATTATTAGAATCCACTCATTAACTCAAAAAAATTGACAAATTTTATTCTTGTTCAAAGAAGTTTTGGGTTAACGAAAGAAAACCGACAGCTATTGAAATTTGAAGGGTCCCCTACCCCAGTGAACACTTTTCCCAGTTTCAACAATGTTAAAACTAAGTAAAAGGTTGACCTTCCCGTAGCGATGTGCCACGTTAGGTTGATTTGGCCTAACTTTTTCTTCCCCCTATACTCACGTCGGTACGAATATCAAAGCCACCTTGACCCCACCGTGACTATTCCATTTTGAAGTAGTCGCCCCCAGCGGCCCAGTCCCCGCGTTCATGGAATTTAATTTTCAGACTTCAGACGCGTCACTCTCTCGTGCCGGCCACGCCGGTCTCGCACGTGCCAGCATTGCCACCTAGCATCGCAGCCTTATAGAATTTTATTATAGAATTTTACTTATAAGTAATTAATTAGTTTTTAATGTTAAAATTCTAGGGGCAATTGTAGAAAAGGTGCTTAAAAATTAATGATGAGAAATATTTAATTTCAAATACAACAAAAATCACTCATTGGTAAAACATATATTGATTTGATAAATTCTTGAACAATTTGTGAATTTATATATGTTACAATTAAAAAACCAAACTAAAATTTTTAAAATGGGTTATATTTATTGTTAAGTATCTGACCAGATAAAAAATATAATCATATTTTTTTTGTTTAATCAATATATGCCATAGATACACCTGAATTATTAGCTCAACTGGTAGGTGTATCGTGTCTGAACTGTGAGATCCTGGATTCAAGTCTCACGGAATGTGAGTTTAGTTTGTAATTTGTTTATTTGTATATTTGGTATTTGTAATTTGTTTATTTGTATATTTGGTAGGTAGATAGATGGTTTATTTATGGTAGTTTCTTAATTTGAGTTGATTTCTCATTTAAATATTTGGGCATATAGATATTTATTTTGATTGTAACAAGATTTCATACGTACTCACTAAAAAAAAAATATGTGTACTCACTAAAAAAAAATATGCCATGGATTTTTTTGATATTTCATACATGATTATAAATTATTTACAAATTGCCGTGTCTATTTAGTCATGTTATTATCTTCAATAGATTTAGTTCCAAAAGATAATTTTAAATGGAAAAATCTCGTCATAAAATTTAGGTTAATTGCTCAATTAAGGGTAAAATGTTTCTATCTCGGCCTAATTGGGGCACAACATTTTAATTTGGTCTATTTGGGGCACAACGTTCCAATTTGACGTCAATAAGGGCAAGCCGTTCAATTGGACGGAAGGTGTATTGCACACGTAATTTTGGCGCGTGAATATATAGCTGACATGTTTATTTCGAATTTTAATTTTTTTAAGTTAATTATTTTTATTTAAAATATAAATAAAAGGGAATTTTTTTTCCCAAATAAAAACGTTGGTCAGAGACCATTAAAGGGGTTTGGGTTTTTTTTTTGTCTCCATTTTTCATCTTCTGAGGAAAAAAAACATCTCTCTCTCGCTCCCTCGATTTTTCTTCGGTCCAGTTCGTTCATCTTCTCTAGAACTAAACCCAGTAACTCCGCAATCGTGAACACATAGCATCAAAGTTTCAGTACCTTGAACTCGGTCTCTTCTTTTTCGGTTCTTTCAACCATTTCTCTTGGGCTTGGGGTTTGGACAAGGAAGCAGAAAATGATTTCAAGGGGAAGAAATAGAGAAGAGGAAAGGAGAGATTTTGCAAACAGCAGGGTCCGGTTGGTTTGGCGAGAGAGAGAAATTGGGTTTGAATTTTATTAATGTTACAAGACAAAAAAAAAAAAAAGGCAATCAAATTATCACAGCAAGCAGCCAACATAGAAGCCAAAATAGGGGAAAATTTTACAGCAAAAACAAATACAAGAAAAATCAGAGTAGAACCAACAATAGCTTTACACCACAACCATGTGGGAAGGGAAGACACCAAATGTAGACAAAATATTGCCTCTGCAACTTACAAGCTTATACACTAGAAAGTCGATTGGTACAAGAAGACCTGCAACTCTTTGAACCCACAACTCAAAGTCAACAAAGCAATTTTGCGTAGGGGATTCGAAGGAAAGGGAAGAAGGAGCAGAAGCGAGAGAGAATGAAGGATGTTCTAGAGAAAGAAAATTGGGATTCAAACTTTCAAAGAGCAACTTTTGGTACAATAGTAAATTTTCGATTCAAAGTATTTGGGATTTTTTAGCGCTAAATCCTTCGTGCTAGAAGTTGATTAAAATTCCATTTTGGCCAACAAACAAGGAAAATTACCTTACCTTCCTTAATGAGCTCGACTTTAACATTTCCTTTTTACCAGTTTTCCTTTCTTTCTTTGTTTTTTTAATTCTAATTTTTAAATAAATAAGATTCCAAAAAGGCAAAAACAGAAAAACTCATAAAATATATATTAAAAACTCTTTAAGAAATGACTTAACGATGAGCCGTTAGTTTAACGTAGCGTTACTCTCTTAAAAGGTTTGTCCCCAAATTGACATTTTGTCCTGAATTGAAGCGGCTTTTAAATGTTTTGTCCTCAATCAACCAAATTAAAAGGTATTATCCCAAATTAAACCAAGTATGAAACGTTTTACCCTTAATTGAGCAATTAGCCTAAAATTCAATTGTTTGAATCCAATTCGAAATGAAATAGATTCAATTCATAAAGACCGGGCCAAAGAATTCGAGCTCTTTTGTATTTTTTTTGGGTGAAAGTCTTTTTGTATTTTTCTCAAATACATATATAGTAATTATAATAATTATATGTATAATATATACTAGAATTTTCCGGCCGCGCTTCGCGAGCGGTTGTTTTATTTTATAAATTCTTTTAAGAAAATTTCAGTTAAGAAATGAAATTTTGTTGTGAAATGATAACAAAACAAACAAAGAGAATAGAAAATTGAAGTATGAAAAAGACAAGAGAATAGAGAGACAATAGAATATGGAGAAGAAGAAAATATGAAAAATGGGAGAAATTGTTTTTATTCATCCTATTCCATAACAAAGTAAGTGGTGTATTTATAGACACATAGATACATCACCATAAATATAAGAGGATGAACTTAGTACATAGGTATATATGTATGAATGAACCAAGTTATTAATCTTATCCATGCTTTAATTTTAGATTCATGGACATCCACAATATACATGTATATTCATAACAAATTTATAATTAATTTATAATTATTTGATTAATTTATTTTATATAGGAAAAGAGGATGAATGTCTTTTGATTTTTCCAAACTAAATGAATACAAATATAATAAACAAAACATTAGAAAATTAACTCTTGACACTTGTCAAAAAAACCTAATATCATGTGGCACTTCATGAAATCTTTGCTTATAAAATTAATAATAGGTTCAATTATAAACCAAAGTAAGCATCGATCCAAGGAGTATAAACGAAAGGAATATTCTTTATTGCTTTTCACCTGCATTATTTTTATTTCACTAGTAGTAATAAAAGGAAATAAATAAGATGAGCTGCCATATATTGTGTATCCCTCTTTATTTATTTTCTTTTTCTTTTCTTTTTTTAAGATTTTCCCCAAAATATTTGTAAGTATCTGTCTTGTTTGACCACAATATTATTTCTAATGATGAATTCATGGTAGCTCTTCATTTTTTTATAAGTACATAGTTTTGAGCTACAAGCTGTCAAATGATTTAGGAATAAGTGATGAAAGGATTTTGCCATTCATAAGTCTGGCAAACAAAACCCAAATAAAAACAAGGGAAACAATCACTGCAATTTTTTAGGCAACAATATCACTGCATTTTAGTTATGTTGGATTACAAAAAACATGTCATTTTCTATCCTACTACTAGGGTTGCAAACGAACCGAGTTCGAGCGAGTTTGAACACGAACTCGGTTATGTTCGCGAACATTTTGCCTTACTCAAGCTCGGTTCGTGTTCGTTTAAATTTTATGAGGCTCGTTCGAGCTCGGCTCGTTTATAAAATGCAATGTTCGTATTCGTTTATATTCAGCTCGGTTAAATGTTCTTGTTCGTGAACAATAAACAAACGTGTTCATGAACACTAATTGAACATGTTCACAAACATATATTAATTTATCAATAAAATAAGTTGTTTATGAACAACTTAGGTAAACAATAAACAAGCCATAACTAAACAAACAAACAAACAAATGGTTTTAAATGGATACAATAATATATTTTTTAATCTTAACGAACCATAAACGAATTTTAAACGAGTATTTAAATGAACAATAAACGAGCTAATAAATGAATATTTATCGAACATGTTCGCGAATATAAACGAACTGAACACTCATTGTTCAAGCTCGGCTCGTTTATTAAACGAACACTAAAATTTTGTTCAGACTCGTTTATTTGGAAATAAACGAACATGAACGAGTTTTAATCGAGCTTGTTCACGAGTCGTTCATCGAACATCAATGTTCATTTGCAGCCCTACCTACTACCATGTTTACTTTCAATCACTGCATTTTAGTTATGTTTGAGTATTTAAGTTTAAGATGTACTAGATTTTGTTTTTTTATTTTAAATTTTATATTTACAAGTTAACTTTAATGACTTTATTTGGGCCTTAAATTTGATGTATAATAGTAGGTCTCATTCTCATATAAAAGTTGGGTTTAAATAGATAACAAACAGGGAAAAGTACTTGAATATTTGGTTCAATGATAAGATGGATCTTATTGTTTGGGCATATAAAGAATTATTTGATTGTAAAAGTGTTTTGAGAATTTGGACATGATTTTTAAAATATTTCAAAATAACGTGTATGTATTTCATAAATATTAACCACTTTTATTTCTACAATCTAATGAAAATTAAGGACAAGGAAAAGAATTGAGTATGTCTTAAAATCATGATTATGATATATAGTATTATTTTAGTAATTGTAGCAATTGGTTTTAGATGAAAAGTTGGGTGCTTTGGTAAATTAGGTATTTTTGCCTGTGATGAGATAAAAAGCAGTTATGACTACAAACTAATTTAAGCTCAAATGTAGCTTCAATCTCTAGTAAAAATAAACTAATTTTAATTTTACGTGGGACAAATCATGTTTCACTGTACGACCAAAACAAATCTCTTTGATAAAAAGGATGTGGCGAAAAACATCAAAAATGAATTTTTTTCATTGGCACTTTCATGGCACTGCTATTACAAAATACAAAAGGGAGAGGTACTCAGGGGCGGAATCAGAAAATTTTCTTTGGAGGGGCCGACGTGTATATATAAATTATATTTCAACAAAATCTAATTTAATTATATATTTTTCATAGATAAATTAATGTCAAGTTAAAGATAATATATGCGTATATATACTACTATACAATGTAAACAAAAAAAATTAATATTATGAGTTAAATCATCACCAACTTGATGAGTAATAATATTATTAATAAAGTAATAAGGAAAAAATACAATAACTAAATAATTAATCCTTAAATAGATTGAAAAAAATTAAAGAAAACTTGAATTTATATATACACACACATAAGGGAGCTAACTATAACTATAAGTTTTATTATTGGGCCAAATTAGAAAATTTTATGAGTAAATTAAAAAATAAAAGGGCCAAATTAGAAAATAAAAATTATTGGGGGGCAAAAACATGAATCTACCATTTTCTTTGATTCAAAGTTTATATCCTCGACCAAACTTTCATGAGGCGTAGGGGGGTCATAGCCCCTACTGCCCCCCTTTGGTTCCGCTACTGGAGGTACTTATTATTTGCACTTAGGAATAACACTTACTACAAATAATATAAGAGATATTTAGGTGTTTGGATACAATGATATATTTTTTAATTATTCGGAGACATGAAAATTTAATGCAAAAAAAAAAATGTAAGTACTATTTTTTAGTGCAACTCATAAGTATTTGTAGCTTTTCCCATAACAAAAAGAATTCAAAATTTTATCAGTCGGACCATGGATATATATCTTACTAATTTTTACTAACTTGGTAGGAATGAAATGGTTTCTTATTTATTAATTTTTGTTTAAAAAATATGTAAAATTCCAAAGAAATAAAATAAAATTAGTCACAAAAAAAGATGCATTTTGAAAAATTAAAAATAAATTTACTACCAAGTCCAAATCTATGTCAAGTTTCCCCAAAATCATGACAGCATGAATCCAGTTGAGCTGTTTTCCTACCAAAAGTCACCTTCTTTTCTTCGCACGTGCCAACCTCGCTAATCCCTCTCATATACAAACACCACCTCTTCTCCTCTTTCCTCCCTCTCAAACTCAACTTCCCTTGCCCTCCTCTCTTCCTTGATTTCCATCTTAGCTCTGAAAGTCCAAGCTCTCTCCAATGGCCGAACCATCTGTCACACCTACTCCCGTGTTGAAGGATGAGCTTGATATCGTGATTCCGACCATTAGGAACTTGGACTTTTTGGAGATGTGGAGACCCTTTTTCCAGCCCTACCATCTCATCATAGTTCAAGATGGTGATCCTTCAAAGACCATCAAGGTCCCTGAGGGCTTTGACTATGAGCTTTACAACAGAAACGATATCAACAGGATTTTGGGTCCTAAGGCTTCTTGCATCTCTTTCAAGGACTCTGCTTGCAGGTGCTTCGGTTACATGGTTTCCAAGAAGAAGTACGTCTATACCATTGATGATGACTGCTTTGTAAGTTCATAATTCTAATCTCTTCTTGCACAATTTTCAATTTTGGGTTTTTGTGGTATTGTTTGAGATCTGGCTTTGAGTCAATTTTTGAAATTGGGATTTGGGGTTTTTATTTTTTTTTAAAAGTATTTTGCATGTGGGTTTTAAGTTTTGGATCTTGATGTGATCTTAAGTGGAAGTTTAGATCTTGACGTGATCTGGGAATTTTGAATTTCGGTTGGTCCTTTTTCCGACTTGAATTTTTAAAAAGCTGTTTTTTTCTTTTTAACTGTAATTTGGTAGTACTTCTCTATCTTACTTTTCTATTTGGATCTGCAATTGTTCTTTTTTGTTTTATTCCTGGTAAAGTGTAAATCAATTGGTTAAACATCTGCATGCGCAGTTTAGCACATAATTGAATTGATCTGTGTTTCCCTGTACTTTTTTGATAGATTTCTGCTTTGATCTGTTAAGTTTTGAGAAACCAATCCCACATTTAGTTGTTTGATAATCTTTTAATGCTTGTAATGAGAGTCAACATGTGGCATTTGATCTGCTGAGAACAATTACTTTGTAATGCTGATGTGAGTTCTTAGCTGCATTGAATATCAGAAGCTGGTTTTAGAGCCTACTAATATTTCATGTGCTTGTTATTTAGCTGTATTCTCTTTGCATTCATTTGGTCTTAAATGGTTGGTCCTTTTCTTGAAAGTAATTATCAGTTCTCTCGGATGCAACTTTACTGAGATTTGATAATGAAATGATTTTGCTCTCTTCTGGTAGTCTCTACTCTGGTGAATTGGCAAATCTGAAATTTGAGATTGCTTGGTTTTTACAGGTTGCCAAAGATCCATCTGGGAAAGACATTAATGCATTGGAGCAGCACATTAAGAACCTTTTGTGTCCATCAACTCCATTTTTCTTCAACACTCTGTATGACCCATACAGAACTGGTGCCGATTTTGTTCGTGGATACCCATTCAGTCTCCGTGAGGGTGTTCCCACTGCTGTGTCTCATGGCCTCTGGCTCAACATCCCAGATTATGATGCACCAACGCAGCTTGTCAAGCCTCTTGAGAGGAACACCAGGTATGTAAAACCCGTTACATTGTGGCTTTACATTGTGTGATTCGTGTGTACTTGTTTAATTGAAAACTAATTTCTTTTTGTAATCTCTATCCAGGTATGTCGATGCTGTCATGACCATACCAAAGGGAACCCTCTTTCCCATGTGTGGAATGAATCTGGCATTCAACCGTGAATTGATCGGCCCTGCAATGTACTTTGGACTCATGGGTGATGGTCAGCCAATTGGACGATACGATGACATGTGGGCTGGATGGTGCATCAAGGTATATTATCTTTTTTGCTATCCTCTACCCCGTTTCAATTCTATGAATCTGCTGCTATCATGGTGCCTACGGCTGTATATTTAGATTCGTCTTAAACTGCACCTGCTAATATCGGTCTGTTCACGCTCTCAGGTTATCTGTGATCACCTTGGATTGGGAGTGAAGACTGGATTGCCTTACATTTGGCACAGCAAAGCCAGCAACCCATTTGTGAATCTTAAGAAGGAATACAAAGGAATTTACTGGCAAGAAGAGTTGATCCCATTCTTCCAGTCTGTTACCCTTCCAAAGGAATGCACCACTGTTCAGAAATGCTACCTTGAACTCTCCAAGCAGGTCAAGGCAAAACTAGGCAAGGTCGATGACTACTTCAACAAGCTTGCAGATGCCATGGTGACATGGATTGAAGCATGGGATGAGCTGAACCCATCAGGCGCGAAATCCGTCGAGTTGCCCAATGGTGTTGCTAAGTAGAACTTCTATATAGTTAAGAGCCAGCATTTCATTTAGCAGCCCTAGGCTTGTATTGAAGTCATCATCCATTTTGTCCCAAGCTTTTGCTTTAAAAGCTTGGAACGTTTATTTTGCAGGTTGGGGGGGATATTATTTTATTTTATCATATTACTGAGCTTAGAACAATAAGAAGTTGATGGCATTATGTATTCTATTAGATTTGCGAGGGAGCTAGTAGTATTTAATTTTTTCTAAACTATGATTGAGATTTTATTATCGCCTTTTGAAAAGTTTTACTTACAAATTTCTTTAATTTGATTCCTCTTTTCTTGTCTTGTCATCTTTCTTCTTAATGTTAAGTTGAAAGGGTGAAGGCCTTATACATTGGGGCTTCTCCTAAGTCAATTGCGGTTATTGACCATTTCCTTAGCTGAAACCAAAAGAAACGGCTAATCAAATTTCCTGCCTAAGTAACCAAGTCTTGTGTATAGAGAAAATAAAAGTCTCGAGTTTTATAGAGAAAAAACAAAGTCTTGTGAAGATTTACCTTATGAATAAAGAAATTTCTTGTAAATAGAGAAAATCGAACTCTCGGGTTTTTAGAAAGATTTACCTTATGAATAAAGAAAATCAAAGTCTCAAGTTTGGTTCTTGTGAATAGAGAAAATCACTCTCTGGAGAGAGATTTACCTTTTTAAGGGTTGATTTGTTATAGGATTGGTTAGTGGCTTAAGCTTGTAAATCCTTCTAGGTCCTTCAGTCACTGGGGAGGAAATTATGTACTAATGTGTTTCTCAAATCAGAATTAGAAGCGTAATATGTGGATGTTTCCGCCAAATTTCCTACGAAACGGAGGAATTATTAGTTAGCATAAAATAAAATGGGAAGTTTCTGCTTCTGCCGGCAGATTAAAAAAAGGGAACAGAATCTTTTTCATTTATTTATATTATAAATAAAACAGAGTGGCAACAAGGCAAGCACAACAATTTTGGAAGTATAAACAACTGATCACAAGCTGTGTTCTGTGGTATGAAATTTTGAACCCCATAAATTCTCCATTCTCATTTTGCTCAGTTGTTTCCTATGTGTTTTCATGTGGATGACATGTCCCATGTGCTCCCGATGACCTCGTCTTGTTTCCTCGAATGCATGCCTGGACAATGATATTACAGCGAAGCAATCCCTTTTTTTTTTTTTTTTTTTTTTTTTTATTATATAAAAAAAAACCACCTATTATAGTATGTGGGCAAATTGACGAAACAATTTTGGTAGGTATAAATAAATAAAAGGTATCCGTATCCCTTTCTAACTATGTATGATTCAATCAATGTCTCTTTCCATATTCATGGAATACATCAAGCTTTCCCTTTATAATTTTTCATAAATACTACTAGTAGTATATAAATATAAACAAGTTTGAATTTATATAATGGGAGCACCGACATTATTGTTTCACTTTTGGGAATTTCGGACTTTAAATTTTGAATCTTAGTACCGACAAATTTGGTGGAACCTGTGAAGTAGGCCATGGCCTTGCCCATTGAACTTGATTGTTTGTAATTGTGCATATGTTTCTCCCAAACAAATGGTGAAAAGATTATTACCATGCATAACAAAACTTGTTTACTTTCTCATTTCATACTTCAGTCCCATGGGAGTTGGGACCTAAAATATAAAAATTTGAGAAGAAAAATACTAAAAGACCTTGTGGGGAAAAAAGAAAGAAACAAAATAGAAAGTAAACGCCGTTGCCGGGGATCGAACCCGGGTCACCCGCGTGACAGGCGGGAATACTTACCACTATACTACAACGACTTGTTGATATGGGCAGCTACTCTATAGTATATATCACAAAATAAAAAATTGCTGCAGTGCATATGAATGATTCTCATCTTCCAAGTTTCGAGCAGTAGACATAGCAGCAGCATCAACCGAAAAAACAGAACCCTAAAGATAAAATTGACTAATTGAGCAGAGGGTAAACATTAGACACGATTGACTCTAATTGAGAACCTCAAATTGTTATAAATCCAAGAATAACAATTGAAAATTAAGGATATAAATGTTAAAGAGCATCTGAAGAAGCATAAGATCGTAAGAATCCAAATATCATACAGCCTAAAGCATGCGAAGAAGGAACCACAATCTACAGTAATGAAGTGTGTTAGCTGTCTTATTAACTAATGAAAATGCAAAACATTTATTGGTCTTTATGATCTATAACTTAACTATAAAAGGTGAGACTCGGAAAATTTGTTCAACAGCATTACAATATTATGGGCAACATTACAGGAAAGCATTGTAGGGGACAAATAAGTGAATGTGGATATGACCTCTGGGCCATTTATGATTCACTTCTTGGAAGGAATGACTTTCTGGTTTATATATAAATATGTCTAGCTGAATTAAGAACATATATATGAAAAGAAAAAGGCTGTTAGCAGCAGCTGAGAAGTTTAGATTAGAATCTGAACTTTTGCATCATTTACTCTGTCTCCAATGCTTTTGCTTATGCAACTTGGAGATCCAAAGCTTTATGCATTCCATTCCTCTGCCATTGCAAGAACAGTATTTGGTCCTAAGAAAACAAATTCAAAGTTACAAGATATGACAAATAAAAAAGCAGTTAGTTTAAATTCATATAGTGCATAAATATGTTCTTGCATAAAATAAAGAGTGAGACTACTTCGGAATGACATAAAGTATGTTTCGAGATAGATAAAAGTAAGTTCCTGACATCCCTTGTTATTAAGAAATTTTATCAGGCTGCACAATGTTACAGCATGTTATGCATTATGATCCCAATTCCATAATTTGAGACAGGATTTTGCTACCATCTCAACAAACATTTAAGGATCACCTTCGGCACCATAGCCAATGTTTTTTTTAATTAGTTAAGTAATTAACTTCCTATATGGTACATAAATTTAGCAAATAAAGGCATTCTTCACAAATATAGATGCTACTAATCACCATAAAAATCGAGGTAATAGGAACAAGAGTTTATAGTGGTAATGGTCCTTTGCTGAGATATCTTTTTCTCACACCCTCGTGAAGTATTGCTGAATCACTATATACATCATGCCTAAGTAGTTTATTTCATTCCATATTATGTGGTTTTACTGAAATTTATTTTCCCAGAAAGCAATCATTGTGAACAAAGAATGAAGTGCATGTAATATAATTGGAGAATTGGAGCTCAGTTCAATTTCTCCAGCATACTTAAGAAAAAAGGAGTGACAGTGCACACTGAGGAACCACATGTTTCTACATCTAAGCAATTAGTCACACCTTTTGCTTTGAGGAAGATCACATCACCTTCGGTCATAGCTAATTTATATCCGAGAATTAATAATATAAACAACAAACTTGCTCATAATTTCACCCCAAGTTTGTTTATAGCTAATTGCTCAGGTTTCAATTTATTAGAAATATCATATGATAATCTTCTTAATAGGGATAAAAGAAGATTCTACAGCATTCATATTTCATATTTTTAATATTTTCCCCCTTGCATATCATGTACTCAAACATTTAAACATGCTTGCTTACCTTATTTGTTCTATAAGACTGTACTTAAGTGATTCGAAGGCAGCAGAAAGTCTCATTTTCCTGCTTCGCCTGCATAGATTGTCTTTGATGCTCCACTCTCAGAAGCTGTGATGAAAGCTGAAGCAAGTCAATGGTTGGTCCATCTTCGCATGATAGGCGATCCTTGGTATTAATGAATTCTGAACCTTGGTAAATCCCATTGGTAATATCAAAGTTGGCAGTTTCATTACCATCAGATATCAGTAGGGGACCCAAGTGACTTCCCTCGGTTGAATTCATCCCTGATGAAGAGAACTTATTTGACACCCCAGTAGTTGAAGCCTGTGAACTAATTCCAATGAGCTTTTCTGAGACATGACTCATGTTGTAATGGGTATGGCTTCCGGATATAACCAGGGAACGAGACATGGGAATTCCTGATGAATGCGTTGATGAATTCTGCGATTGAGATGACAGAAGAGAGAGAGCACAACCAGAGTCTGAAATCCCAGATAATCCTTGAATGGTTGATGCTGCATCAAAAACATTAATGTCTTCACTTCCTAATGAGGTGTCTTGAAATAATGGGCGTGATCCAGAATTTAAGCCACCAAAATCATGAGGATATCTTGCATTGTTCTCACTCAGCATGCTTCCAGTGGTTGTATTAGCTCCATTATCATGAAAAGATGGAAATAGTTTATCAATACCACTAGAAGGGTAGGGGGATTTTAACTGAAAATTCCCATTTGCAATGGAAATAGCAGAAAGAGGGCCATAATCAGTCCCATCTTCAACCTTTATCCGTTTGCTCCATTCATTTGTCACATACTTCTCAGGATGCAAAAGGCCACTAGGTAGTATGTCTTGGCAAATAAAGGACGCCGTTGTCAACATAGTCCCATGAAACCTGCCACCAGCAAAGCCTGCATAATGTTGGGAGAATTTGAACATGTAAATTTTGTAGATAATATTAATTCATGACACCAAGAGAACTGCAACAATAGGGACAAAGGAGTCATCCTCCACAAATAATTTGATAATCCTAGCATCACAGACAATCGTTATTATCCACTTCAGTCAAGTAAGAAATATTAGAATTATTTCCTTTAGGGAAAAAAAAAACTGAAAATACAAAAAACAAAAAGAGGAAACAGATTTATTTCCATAAGAAGGATCCTTAACAGTAATCACTAGACCATACTCATGGTAGATGTGGAGTTGAGTTGATGTGGTTGCAAACTATCAAAGTTCACATTGCTTGACCGGCAAGAGATCAAATTCAAGTTTATATTGGCAGTCTCATTAATATATAAAAACTAAGGCATGCCAGGCATTACAAAATGGTCAGAGATGGAACTGCTGAAAAAAAATGGGTGTAAGAGTGCATGCTTGAACTAAAGCTTGGATCGATTCACATTGCAAAATTGCATAACAAAACGAACCGCACTCAACTAAAGCTTTAGAAATCTTTTTGAACTGATCTTGAGCACAAGCTCACTTCTGACTCAAACAAGATGTGAGATCCAAATTTTGGCCGTGAGCTGTACTCAAACTCCTACTGATTGGTTGAAGAGACTTTGCTCCAAACTCCTAACCCACAGTAGGAATAATTTGGTGAAAAAGCATGAAAGGCTACTAGGTAGGTAGAGCATACATACATCCATCAAATCACTAGGGAGGCAATATCTTACCTCATGGATTCACACTCTTGGATTGAAAATCTTCAGTTGAAGCTCCTTATTAATGAGTTAAAGCATAAGCAGTCAATAAACACAAAATGCTAGCAAGGTCTTTTTTAACAACCTAGAAGCTAAAAGCATCATGTCAAATTAAAAATTGCCTCATATAGGCAAGTTCTTAAATTAAGAGGGAGCTCCATAGGAATATTGGAAGAACAAAAGTATCGTAAGGTCTAGTTTGGGTATAGTTTAATCAAACACCTGAACTTTCAAATGTTTCTGAACCAAACTATCAGACAGAATTACAGACAATTGAACTTCTTTTGTTAACAACACATAATAAGCAAACCATTACATCTTTATCAAGCTTTGTAGCCTGCAATATTAGTGAGAACAGAGAACTTGTAGGTCAAACACATATAGAGACATTATCTCTTGAACCCAGTTAAGCATGACAACAGTATCCCCCAGCGTTTTTTTGGATAAGTTGTTCTCCCAGCTTAAGCATACATAGATTATATAAAATAAAATATAGTTTAATTTTGTTTTATTACCATTATATTGCTGAAATAACCTTCCAGTTCTCCCAGAGTGAATACCACCTTGAGGTTTTCTTCGCCGCTCATTGTGGCCAGCAAGGCGTTTGCGACAGCTACGCTTACCGTCATCAAACTCAGACAGCAAATGAAACCTGAATGGTCAAAAGCTAGGATAAATGACAGCAAGAATGAAGCCCAATAATTGCAACTAGCCAAGTCTATGTGAACAAAATCTTTTGGGCAATATGTAAACAAAAGTTGACTTTCAATGATCTTTATCAAGATTCCAAATCAGGCAATCTTTATAAATATATGATGTTTAGTTTTTCCTGAATCTGGACTTAAGAACTTTTTCGACGAACTGGATTTTTTTTTTCTTTTTTGCAAAGAAAAAGGTCTATACCTTCTGCTTGATAATTTAATATAAGCAACCTGAGGTGAAATTGCATTTTAAATAAACTATTTGACAAGATAGAACAATATAGACAATATAGACAATATAAACAATTCTAAGGTCTCAAACACCCTGCTTTACTTATGAAATAATATGAGAAGGAGGATAAAAGTTGTTCCATATTACTATAATTTTGAAATTGACAAGAGGAGTACTGTTCTTTGTTCTTTGTTTTATGTTCTAAGTTATTTCTTCCTAACAGAAGGAGCACAAAATTAACAAAAGCTGACCTGCTGCATTGTTGACAAAACCGTTGTTCAATTCCATTAACAATAACCTTTGCAGTTTTAGAGTGCACCTCACAAACTTTGTGCCTCTTGTGGTAGTCTTTTGAGGAAGTGAGATCCTTTTTACAACCATAAACTTGACAATAGGCAGTATGAGAATTTACTCCTGCTCGAACTCTCTTTGGCGGTGTAGATGACTCAGATGAAGATAAAATGGGTGCTCCTATTGAAAAACTAGAATTTTGACCATCTCTATGGTTAGGAAACCTTCCCAGTTTTAAATCTATCAGTGAAGAATCCCTACTACTAGAGTCCACAACAGAGCTTGAGAGCTTTGAAGTTGACTCATCCTCCCCAGAAAAGGTATTCAGGCTAGCCATTACTGAATTTACAGTTCTTCCCCCACTAAATTTTGTACTAAAAATATTCCCAATTGAATCATTTGGCAACTGTTTTCCTACCAATTCTCCATACCCCAATTCCCCAAAAGCATGATTCTCAATTGATTGTTGTCCTGAGACTGGTACGTTATTACTATAACCATATGAACCTTTTAATTCCCAGTTCATCAAGACATTTCTATTTCTTGCATAAGAACCAGAAGGTGAAATTGCTGCATCAGATACAGACCCCTTCTCCCCAGAAACATAACTCCAGGACTCCATTAAATGCAATAGACACGCCCAAGTACAAATTAAACCAAGCTCAATTCAAGCAAATAAGAAAAGAAAAAAAATCTATCTTTTTCAACTTTTCACCATAACAAGTTGATCTCCAAAACCTCAGCTGAAACTCAAAGGTAACCCTGATAGACAACTGCAACATTAACCAGGGACGTCCACTTGAAGAACCAAGATCACGAAAACCAAAGAAACCCAATAAATTCTCTTATTTGAAGCACCAAATTTATAGAAAGTTAACCAAAAAAGTCTTGATTACCAAATGCACCTAACCAAAAAAAAAAAAAAAGAAAAACAAAGAAGATATATATATAGAGAAGAAAACCCATTAGAGAAAGTCAAAAACCCAAAAATATAAATAGTTCTAATAATTACTAGACAACCCAACTAGTATTCAATCAAGTAAAAGCTCATGGAACAAAGAACTAATGCTAAATGCAAAACTACAAACAAGTAAAGAATGAAAATAACTGCAAAAAGAAAACAGTAAACAGCTCAGACACTTGAAGAAGAAAAGTCCCTTAAAATTAAAAGTAAAAAGAAAAAAAAAGTTGTTCAATGATTATGTGAGAGAGAGAGAGAAAGAACTGTACTTTACCGGTATAGAGTGAAGTAATGGTACAAAGAAATGGTGAGAGAGAGAGAGAGGCAGACACAAGAAACTTAATATATATACTTTAATACTTATAGTGAAAATGATATGTTGGTGTCCCCAAACTCCATGGAAGGAGAGTGCTTTTGTTTGTGGTTGCTATTTTAAGAGAGCGCAAAAAAAAAAAAAACATTTTCTTCCCTTCAAGGCTTCAACTATTTTCAAAGCTTTGTTTAGTAAAGCATTGAAAGTTGTTATGTCCTTAAAAAAATAATAAAAATGCTATGTCCACCCTTTCCTTTGTTATCCCCAACACTTAGGATTTTAATTTTTAACCAAAAAAAAAACTCCTCACTTAAGAATGAAAAAAAATTGTGCCAAAAAAATCAATAAAAAAAAATTATTAGGTGAAATTGATCCACCACGTTAACCATGGAATTAATAATTAATACGATGACGACTCATAAATTTTCTAAAACCCTATTTAATGATATCTTAATTTTGGGGATTACCCTTTCACATGTGATTTTATATTCTCAAATGAGTTAAACTTTGGACTAAAATTGTGGATAAATTTTAGAAATTGACTTGATGTATTATAATTTTATTTGTCTGTACCATAGTAGCGAGTCAGTCTCATAAAATAATTTCTCCTAATTAATTGTTCACTTCTACAAAGTTTCTATATTCCTAACTATTTAGTGAGCAGTTCATGTTTGGCAGAACCAATGAGGGGGTCTATCAAGATCAACTTCGATGGTTCCTTCCAGCTTGCTTCAAAATCTGGTAGCTTTGGTGCAATTGGCCGAGACAGCAAAGGCCAGGTAATATCGTGATGGGAGCCGTAGCAGGAAGGCTGGAACATGTCTCGGATGCTTTTGTTGCAGAATCTAGAAGCAGCCATTAAAGCTATTACATGGACTCGGGACATGGGATTTAGAGACGTAGTGATGGAATTAGACGCATTGACGATAATTAAGAAAGTGAACTCGCCTATGCAAGATCTATCACCAATCGGTCCTATGTTGATGAGCTTAAAGTTTCTTAGCTCTTTGTTTAATTCTTGTGTATTCTTTTATGTCGGTCGAGTTGGTAATGCAACAGCCCACGCCTTGGCGAGCCTTGGCTTTTCCTTACCAGAAGATGTTGTCTGGATGGAAGAGGTTTGAAACTCGATCTTCGATCTTGGATGTACTTTTTTTAATAAAAAAAGGGTCTTTTGGTGGGCGTCATTGATCTTAGGGGCTCTAAGTCCCCCGCTCCCTCTTAAACCGCGATGATTCCATGGCAAGGCGCACACCTGCGGGCAGTAGTGGGGCGTGCCAACTCTTAAACCTCGATGACTCCATGGCGAGGGGCACACCTGCAGGCAGTAGTAGGACGTGCCAAGAGTTGTCATATATAATACAAGGTGGAAACAAACAAGAGTCAAAGCCATAACCACGCTTGCAGAAAACTTTACACTAGGCATCTTGCCACTAAACCACTCCGCAAGGGTGATCTTGGATGTACTTCAAAAGAATACTTTTGCCAAATTAAATGAAAGTTCTATGTTTTTCACAAAAAAAAAATATAGATTTATAATTAGTGTTATTATTTCAAAATAAAGTCTAATTAGTGTTAATTTTTCAAGTTTGCCCTTCACTTAAAAAAAAGTAACTATGGTCTACAGAAAATTGAAAAATAAAATTTGAAACATAAATATTTCCAGTCGGTTTTGGTTCCTTCCAAATATTTATGTTTCAATTTTTTTTTCAATTTTCTTAAAAAATTAGTTTTAAAATTTGCGAATAATAAATTTAAAAGTAATGTTATTTTTTTATTTAAAATTAAATATATTTAAGTATCATATATATTAGTAGTTTTTTTTATGAAAAAACAAATTAAACTTTTATTTATCTATACTATATATAAAAGTATGAATAAGGGGAAACTTTATGTTTTCCGATTGTACCCTTATTTTTAAAACATATTTCTAAATTGTCATTACTAAATAATATTTTAATTATTCCATTATTAATTATATAATACGCATATTAAATTATAAGAAAGTCAATTTGACTTTTTGTTTTCAACGTCTTATTTAATTTTTCCTTTTGTCTTTGTTTCCAATCGTTGTATTTAATTTTGCTTTGTCTTTGTCTCCAATATCCTATTTGGGTTTAGATAATCTGAAGCAAATGTGCAATTGGTTTTTGCTTTGGATGATCCAATTTCTCATTCCTATAGGGTCTTTTTTTAATCCATTCTGATGGGCAATTAGTTTGAAAATTCAGATCCTATATCTTATTAGACCATGACTTTATAACTATTTATACTATATATAAAAGTACAAATAAGGGGAAACTTACGTTTTCCTATTGTACCATTTTTTTTCAAATATATTTCTAAATTACCATTATTAAATAATAATTTAATTATTTTACTATTTTTTTTAATTATTTTACTATTAAAATAATATAAATTTATATTATCCTCATTAATTAGGATCCAACGTGGCCAATAGGGATGCCCCACATCCTCTTTAGCATCTGAATTTTTGTCCAAAACATTCTCCAAGTAGGTTTAGAAGAAGATCAATTCTGTTTAGAAATTACAAGGGCAAAATCGTCCACCGAAACGATAGAATTAGGTCTTGAACATAAAAGTTGTAGATCTCGGAATCATCTTTCGTACCTCATTTGCATTTTTCTGAGCTCTGCATCAAAAGTTATGAATTTTCTTCCGAAACTGCTCTTGTGAAGTTCTCATTTCAATAGGATTTAACAATGCTGCATCATGGCTGATAGGGCTGAGCAGTAGGCGGTCCAAACCGCCAGCTCTATCCTTCGGTTTAGCGGTTTAGTCGGTTTGACGGGTTGGACTGCCAAAGGGTTGAGGGTTAAATGGTCGGTGTACGAGTTTGAAATTTTCAAAACCGTAACCGACCGAAACCGGACCGTTTAGTAATATATATATATATAATTAAATACATATTATATATATAATAATAATATTAGATATATATAATTATATATAATAATATATATAATTATTAAACGGTCTAAACCGTCTAAACCGTATAGTCAGTTTAGGCGGTTAAATGATCGGCTAGCGGTAGCAAAAATTAGTCGTCGGTTTGTAGTCGGTTTTGAGAACCACAAAACTGAAACCGGACCGAACTGATCGTTGCACACCCTTAATGGCTGAATCATTATTGCATCATAATTACTGATTGGACTTGAACTCCTTCTTTGGGCTTCCTTATTAACAAATTGGGTATAAGAATATCAGATGTAGACTTCAAGTCATTTGGTTTGACAATTTGGACTTCATAAACTCAAACGAGCCTAATGGGCCGAAATGAGACAAAATCAATAGTTTCTCCAAGCTATCTATTATTCTATATATAAAAGTACGAATAATGAAAAACTTTATGTTTTTCAATTGTACCCTTTTTTCAAATATATTTCTAAATTAACATTATTAAAATTTATTATTTAAAATTAATTATAAAATTTCAATTTAGATCGAATTATAAGTTTGTAAAATTGATTTTTATTGATGAACATGCAAAATTTCTACGAATAATGGGAAACTTTATGTTTTCCGATTGCACCCTTTTTTTCCAAATATATTTCTAAATTTCATTATTAAAATTTAGTATAATTTTATTATTTAAAAATTAATTAAAAATTTTAATTTAGACCGAATTATAAGTTTGTCAAATTGATTTTAGTTGATGAACATGCAAATTTCCTTTACTATTATTTTTTGAATTTAATATTTTACTTTTAATTTCAATTTTTAAATGTCAATAAAAAGACTAAACTAACACTAACACATACAATACTATTGTTAGTGAAGCTCCATCTCTTCGTTATATAATGTTTTGCCGCATTCATTTTGTTCAATTGGAAATTGTTGAGTTAGAAGAGTAGGTGATATTATGATTTTGATTTTCTTGTCTCTATGTGGTTATCAAAATTTCATAAGATGGTTATTATAATTTCATGAGGAGGTTATCAAAATTCCATAGTGTTGTTACCAAAATTTCATAGTGTGGTTACCAAAATTTCATATGATCAGGTTACTAAAATCTCTTAGGTTGGTTATTGAATTTTCTTAGGTTGGTTTTTTTTTTTTCTCATAGGGTGGTTAATTATCACAATTTTATAGAAAGGTTATCAAAGAGATTATCAAAATGTCATAACGAGGTTATAAGAATTTCATAGTGTGGTTAACAAAATTCATTAGGAGGTTACTAATATTTCATTGGGAGGTTATCGAAATTTTATAGTGTGGTTATCAAAATTTCATATGAAGGTTATAAAAGTCTCAATTTCGTAAGGAATACCAAAACTTGATAGAGTGATTATCGAAATTTCATAGAGATCGGATTATCAATATTTATAGAAAGATTATCAAAATTTCATAGTGTTGTTATCAAAATTTCAAATCGAGGTTATCAAAATTATATAATGTAATTATCAGAATTTCATAGAGGGGTCAACCAAATTTTATAAAAAGGTTATCAAAATTTCATAAAAAGGTTCTCAAATTTCCAAAATGTGATTACAAAATTTTCATAGTGGTATTCTGGGGAGGTTATCAAAATTTCATAGTATGGTTACCAAATTAGGAAGGTTATTGAACTTTTATTATGGAGTAATCAAAATTTCAGGGAGGATATCAAAATTTCATATAAAGGTTATCAAAATTTCATAGTATAGTTTTCAAAATTTCATAAGAGGGTTATCAAAATTTCATAGTATGTAGATCAAAATTTTATAGGGAGATTAACAAAATTTCATAATGAAGTTATCAAAAAATCATAGGGAGGTTATCAAAATTTGTAGTTATAAAGATTTCATAAGAAAGTTATCAAAATTTTATATGGAGGTTTATCAAAATTTTATAGGAAGATTTATCAAAATTTCATAGCGAGATTATTACAATTTCATAGTTTGATTATCAAGATTTCAGAGTGTGATTACTAACAATTCATATGGAGGTTTTTAAATTTTCATAACGTGGTTATCAATATATCATATGGAGGTTATCAACATCTCAATGTTGGTTATCAAAATTTCATTGGGAAGTTATCAAAATTTCATATTGAGGTCTTCAAAATTTCTTAGGGAGGTTAACAAAATTTCATAAGAAGGTTAAAAAAAATTTATAAAAAGATTCTCGAAATTCAATAGTATCGTTATTAAAATTTCATAGGAAGGTTATAAAAATTTCATAATGGGATCATTAAAAAAAAGTGTAATTATCATAATTTAATAGAGAAGTTATCATAATTTCATATGAATATTTTATTTAAACACGTTGTGCCACGTGCAACGCACGTGAAAGCTAAAACTAGTATAAACAAAAGTACAAACTCGATACTGATGTCACCATAATTTTTCAGATTGTATTCTCATGCTTCAAAACACTTTAGTAAAACTGTGTAACCCAATCTTCGCGTCAAGGAATCTTCTTGGAAAACCCAAACTATCTGTCTCGAACCATGTTGATAACCTTGTAGCACATCCAGCACACCCCTCGCTTTTGCTTGTTTTTCCAAACAAAACGCTTTTACCAATAATAGGAAAGTGACTTATTAGAATAACAGATCTTTTCCGTGACACAGAAAAGAAAAGCAAATTTCACCTCTCATCCTAATGGAGAAGATCGATAGTCCTCAAATCAATTGTAGGATTCATACTATGGAAAAAACTGACTCAACAAAACAAACTAACAAAACAGAACTCAAAACACACACATGTGTGTGGGTGTGTAATTTACCCAAAAAAAAAAATCGAGTGACAACATAAAACTTAAGTCTTTAACTACAATTTTGTTACTCCATTTATATCATATTACATGTTTGGTCTAACTTATTTTACAACTTACCTACTAGAAAAAGCATAAAGCCGGGCCAAATAGGAAATCTAGTGGGTCAAACAGACCTTAAAAGTGTGATTTTAAAAATTTGTATAAAAGATTAAGAATGGTTTTAAGACTTCTAAAATGTAGAAAATAAAAATCATAATATATGTCCCATTTACCCTTTTATTGGGATTACTTACCCCATCAAAATTATTGCCTTTCTCTTCATCTATACTATATTAAAAAGTACCACCTTTTGTAAAACTTTTGAATCGCTCATTATATCCTTATTTTTTGAATATATTTCTTAAATGCCATTGTTTAAACTTTTATAGTTTTACTCAACTAAAAACTCTATTTTTATTTAATTAAATCTAATATCCTTATAACTTTTTAATTTTCACCATTTTACTATTTTAATTAAAAAACTGATATATATTAGAATTTTTAATACTTTTATAGTTTTACTCAACTAAAAACTCTATTTTTTTATTTAATTATAATATCCTTATACCTATTTTATTTTTATCATTTTACAAATTTATTTAAGAAAATTAGATATATTAGAATTTTTAAAATATATTTCTTAAATAACATTATTTTAAATTTTACAGTCTTTTTTAGAAATAAACTTTTACAGTTATTCTACTAAAAACTCTATTTTTATTTAATAAAATTAAATATTTTTATAAATTTTCAATTTTTACCATTTCAATATTAAAAAATTGGAGACTTTTTGGTAGGTTTGGACTCATTTCAATTATAATATAAACTAATAATAGTATTATTATCAAATTTAAAAGTTAAAATAGGTTGCTTAATCATTAAGTATTCATCATTTTTAAAACTAATTACGTTAAAATTTAATTATTGTGATTGACCTTTTTTTAAAAAAATTTTTTGGAGTGTGTATTGGTAGGTTAATGTTTTGTAGTGTATAATAAGAATTTAAATTTTTTAAAAATAAAAAGAGGAGTAAAATGCAATTATTTCATTTGAGTTATGAAGTTAAAACAATTGACAACAACAAAAAAATAGAGGAGTCAATCGGGCGGGTTGGACGGGTTTCGGGTCATCTGGGTCTAGGACAAATGAGTCAGGTAATTTTCTCGGGTCATTCGGGTTTCGACTCATCTGGTTTCAAGTCATTCGGGTTTCAGGTCTACTAGGTCTATGGTCAAGCGGGTTCGGGTTTTGGCCTCAGGTTCTGGGTCATTCGAGTTTTGGGTTTTTTGAGTCTAGGGCTCAGACCAATTGGGTCGGCCTTGAAGTTTTTAATGTTTAATTCTTAAATTTATTTAATATCTTTATTATTATTCGATTTATTTTACAATCCACTATCGGTAAAATTTAGCAAACTACATATACGGGGTTAAAGAGTTGACATGTGTCACTTTATATATTATTAATTTTGAATATTAAATACATAATTAATTATGAAGTGGGGTATGTGTTCAAATAAATATTGGTTATATAATATCTAAATTTATGTTCTTTCCTAATAAAGAAAATTGTCAAGAAATTACTAATTAATTATTATTATTTATTCATTATGTAAAAGAACAAATTACTAATTATAAATTTATCATAAATTATTCATATAACTAATTTAGTATTTATTTATATGATAATTGTTCATATAATGAAGTTTAGCAAATTTAATCATAATAGTCAAAATTATAACAATAATATAAATTTTATTGAATAAATGATAATTTAGAATGGTTAAAATTATAATAATGTGGATTTTATTGAATAAAACATAATTTTAGTTTATAATATTCTTGGGTCATCCAGGTTACAGGTTTGTCGGGTCTGGATAGGATAGGTTCAGGTCGTTTACTTTCTCCGGTAAAATCGGGTTCGATCAGGTCGAGCGAGTTATCGAGTTTGGATCAGATTTTGACAACTCTAATTATAATTAATTTCAATTATTATTTTAATTTTCTTTTAATTTAAACATAATGAGTCACTGCAATGCACGTAAAAGTGAAAACTAGTTTTACTAAAATAGGAGTAGCAATTAATATGAAACCAAATATGGCATAATAAGTTGATGAGAGGCCTAATCCTAAGTTTCATTGTACTATTATTTATAATATAATAATAATAATAATAATAATAATAAAATAATATATTTATTTATATTTATTCATTTCGTGAATAAAAGATGTTGAATCCAAGGTAATGTACAATGTTGCTCAAGAGCTGCATGCCTAGTATCCTTAAATTGTAGGATATGCGACTTTTCAAAAGGGGGTTGTTAAATACCGTCCTATTTTTGCTATTCACCGTCCCACTTTTTACACTTTTGCCCTTTGATCTTTACCACTTTTTCACTTTTACCCTTAGCCACGGCGGAGCCTCCCCACTAGGACGACAAGGCTATTTTTTTTTTAAAAAAAAGTTTTTTTTTTTTAAGAAAATTGGGTTTAGGGTCAGTGCCGCCCCAGGGGGGCGGCCTGGCCATGGTAGTGCTGCCCCAGGAGGACGGCCTGGCCATGGCTCAGCCGCCCCAGGGGGACGGCCTAGCCACAGCATGCCGTCCCCCTGGGGCGGCATGAGCAATTTTAGTGAAAAAAAAAACTTAGATTTACAAAATAACAACATATATTTCATAAAGATTTTCATACCAGTAAAGATTTTAGTTTGAAGGTTGTTTGAATGTTTTAAAAGATTTGGAGTTAGAAAGTTGAAAAAATATGAACAAAGGGCAAAAGTGTAAAAAGTGGGGTGGTGAATAGCAAAAATAGGACGGTGTTTAGCAATTCAGTTTCAAAATCCTTTGCCTAATAATAGACTTATACCCAATCTAAGGGTATATATTCAAATAAGGACTAAAAGTTTGGGAATTGCTCAAATTGGGTCAAATTCTTTAGATTAAATCTATTCAGGTCCTAAAAATTTGGGTCATCAACTAAATTATGCAATTTTTTACTGGACCTGCACGTGTTGTGCACGCGCCGTTAAATATTACATGGATTTTCTATTGTGATAACTATGCGTTTTTGACTTGAGGATTCCGTAAATAAAAAGGGGTCTAATTTGGTTGATGACCCAAACTTTTAACTTAATTAGATTCAATCGAAAGAATTAGTCCCAAATTTAACACTTCCCCAAATTTAACCCAAACTTACACTATGTTTGATCTCAAAAAAACTCTTACACTATGTTTGGATTAAAGGTTAATAAGGGGAAGGAAAGGAAGTGGAAAGTGGAAACCCTTTCCTTGTTTGGATAACTTTTTAAAATTAAATAGAAGGAAAAAAAAAGGGAAATGAGTATTCCTCAATTTCCCTCCTATTTTCATTTTTACAATCCTCTCAAATTAGGGTTTGTGGAGGGAAATGGGAGGATTAAAACTATTTTATTTTTAAAATTGTCATTTTATCCTTATTTTAACTTTTATCTAAAAATAAGAAAAAAAAAGTTTATATAATCTATCCCCTCCATTTCCTTTCCTTTACTAAGTTTAAGTATACAAACAAGGAAATAATTATTGATGGAAAAATAGAGAAGAAAATTATTACCACTTCCTTCCTTTTACTTCCCCCTCCCTCCGTTTCCTTCCCTTCCTGTTACACATCTAAATCATCTAAATCCAAATATAGTGTTAAGGTAGTTTTTCTTCTTCATCTTTTTTTTTTAGGGATTTTTCTTCTTCTTTTTTCGTGATAGTTTCGTTAGGTTTAAAAATTTTTGTGAGAATCACATATAATATCTTCAAAAGCAACTTAGCAAGTGGAGATTTTTATCTTATAAACAGCCCTTGAGACTTGGTGCCCAAAAAAAAACAGTACTAGAATTTTGAAATGAAAATAAACCCATTGTTGTAAAACTAATAAGAACGCGAAGAACAATATGAAGAGAATGAGAGAGAATTTCTTATTACTCCAGAGAAAAGTGAATACAGAAATGAGGTGTGTTTACAACTGAACAGAACTAGCCTATTTATAGCTGAAAGTTATAACGGACAAGATCATCTGAAGAGATCAAATCTAAATTAAATCTAGATTACATAATCAAATAATATGTAAATATAATCTACTTAAATCTTCAGATAATCTCCAGATAATCTTCAGTTGAAATCTTCTGATGATATCTTTTGTTGATAATATTCTCTGAAATATTCTCTCTGTATCTCCTCAAATCTATTCAGATATTTTACTGGATAAAATCCAGTAGATAATATAGGCTTTGATATGTGGTGTGGTAAGTCCCACTATTTCATAACACTCCCCCTTTGACTGAACACCACTCTAACGGCCTAATATTGGAGATATATGTGTTGTCTCGTTAAAAACCTTAAGTCGGAAAAAACCAATGGGACAAAATCCGGACATAAGGGAAAAAAGAGTATAACATTGTCCCCCTAATTTGTCTTCAGGACAATATTAATTTAATGTGCTATAGCTGCCTCGTTAAAAACCTCAAGTTGGTAGATACCAGTGGGATAAAAACCGAACATAAGGGAAAAAGATTGCAGCGCACTATAATCGCTCCCCCTGAATTAAAGATAACTGCCACTTCTGGGGCATCTAATCATTTCCACTACTAGGGAATTCAACCTTGCATTTTACTAGCTTGCCACATATACCAAAGCCATAAAGTAATTTCTCAAATGTTGATGTTGGCAACAATTTGGTAAATAAATTTGCAAGATTGTTAGCAAATCGAATCTATTTAACATCAACTTGTCGACTTTCTTGGAGTTCATGAGTGTAAAATTTAGGCGAGATGTTCTTGGTCTAATCACCATTAATAAATTCTCCCCTGACATGTGCAATAGAAGCAACAATATTATAATGGAAGAATCTATAACCGGTTTGAAAGCGAGCTTTATGCGGATCAGACTAATACTCCGCATTAGCATATCCTACTAAACCAAAATTAGTAGTTTTCTTAAAATAACCCCAATATTATGATAAAACGGAGATGACATAAAATATGCTTAACAATATCTCCGAGTTGGCTAATAACTGAAATATGGCAACAAATTTATCGCAAATGCAATTTTAGGTCGCATGCATTGTGCCAAATACATTAATCCCCCTGATAACATTGAGGTATGGTACTTCATGACCAAATATATCCTCATCGGTTTGTTTAGGATGAAACATGTTTATTTAGGGATCAATGGACCTTATAACCATATGGGTGCTCAAAGTATATCATTTGCTTTGCTCAAACTTTAGACCAAGGCATAATTTGGTTTTAAGCAAATCCTCATACTCCTTTTCAAATAATTAGCAGTTTAGGATAACTCTTCAGGAGTTTCAAATTACATCGTCGACATAAACTGCTACTATAGCAAATCCAGTTTTCAATTTCTTAATAAACACACATGGGTAGATGGGATCTTTTTATACTCTTTCTTAATAAGCACACGCTTAAGCATTGATACCACATGTGACTGGATTGCTTCAACCCATATAAAGATCTTTTGCAACTTTTGAGAATAAGTTGCACGGAGTGTATGCTTAAGGCATTTTAAATCCCTCGAGAATTTTCATATAAATATCAGAAGTGAATGCTTCAGGCATATTATCTCCTTTGAACCATAAGTATGTCATCACAATGTTCATATAACATGTTTCCAATTTTATAAAGAAAATGAAAGGTAATCGTATTCATCACAAGTGAATACATTCCATTATAATCAAACCTAGTTCTCTAAGTGAATTCTTGGGCTACTGGTCGTGTTTCACGACCTTATTTCATTTCCAAACAAATACCCATTTCAATCCAACGGGTTTGAGTCCAAAGACATCATTCTTTGTCAAGGGAAGCCAACTCAACCTTGATTGCTTCCTCTCATTCAGTCCCATCTTGCCTTTGATGACATATGGTTATAAACTGAGATTCATTATCATCGTTCATAATTTCATGAGAGATTTAGAGAGTGAACGCATCGTCGATGATTATCTCATTACAATGGAAATTCTAGTATTCCCGGGGTCGGTGATCTTTTCATGGGTTTGTGCCACTACAGGGGCAATTTGCTCATAAATTGTGCCTCTTCAAGGTCAATATTATTCAGTATTTTGCTCTCTTTATTTTGTGCCATATTAAAGGCAACTCAATTTCCTCGATAAAGACCAATATGCTTTTCTGGAGCAGATTCTAAATTTCTCCCCCTTCTTTTTCAAGGAACTATATCATTTGATCCCATCGGTCTTCCATGCTCCAGGTATGGTCACTTTGATCCATCATGTTCTTCGGAACATCTATCTTAGCTAGAATATTCATAGCTTAAAAATTTGTAACTTTAACAGTCTGATGAAATAGATTGGGCAAATTGATTGCAATAACTTGCAAATGGATCAAATTTTGCACCTTTCACATTCTTGCATTATTGAGTCTTAATGAGACAATCTTTTTTCTATGAGAAAACTTCAAGTTTTCACGCTATCCATCTTTGAAAGCCTTTGGTTTCCCAAGTAATGAGAACAGAGTCTCAAGATAATCCACAAATCTTGCGGTAAATAAATCACCTGTCAGTGGTTCAAATAACCTAATAATTGATGGTGAATCAAACTCAACATAAATGCCCATATGTCATTGGGGACCCATTTTAATCATTTGCGGTGGTGCTACAGGCACTTGAACAACGCAAACAAGGGTGCAAACATGTGAAATGTCCGGCTCATGGCCTGGGACTAATTGAAGGGGAGAAAATACTATGACTGAATATGCATTGATTTTCAATGTCATCTAAATTTAGATTCTTTTCAATGGCGTGGAGCTCAATACCCATATATTTCTCCTTCAAGGAGACCAAATAAATATCAACAAAATATTTAATCATACAACTAAAATGTGCACAATGTCGAGTCGATTCACGGGCTTCTGGCCTTTTTTCTTTATCTATTTTTCGATTCTGTCATACACCAATCAAATTGGATATCTTAGAATTTCTCAATGAGCATACACCTTAAGCAGCATATATTCATAATTATGTCAATGCTCTCAAAAGCGACATAATGAGCCGTCCATGAATATAGTGCATTTGTATGATACAAGAAAAATAGACCGCTTTCCCAGTAATGCCCCGTGAAACCAATTCATACATGGTGTTAGGTAGCAGACCAAAGTAGTAAACATCTATTCATCACCTCTCATACGAGTTTGTCAAATAATTTGTATGCTCAAAGCCTCTATAGGGGCTCATAATAATTTTGTAAGCATGCTTATGACCTCTTTCATGGTCCATAGTACTGGCCTCTATGACAGCCCATTGGAATTATTTTAGTGTGCTTATGGTCTCTATAACAGCCCATTAAGGATTATTTCAATAACCGTTACACATTAACGTAAATTAGCATCTCACTTTTCATCTATGTTATTAGTAAGGCCTTGCGGAGATGCATCTCATCATTAATACAAAAAGTTATTGCCACTTACCAAATCTATAAAACATATAGATGATTCCGGAATCGATACTTATTGTGACAACTGTAGGTGTCAAACTTCTATTTGGTAATTGGCAATAATTTTTGTACTTGAAAAATAATTTAAATGTGCTTTCCTTGTGAACAAGATTCACAAGTGTACTCTTCGGAGAACAAGACTTTTATGTCTTTCAAAAGGTGTCTCCTTATATCTTTGATGATTCTTTGCATCATCATAATGCCTAAATGACTAGGGTAATCATACTAAAGTCTGAACATATCATGATTCAATTTTCAAGGCATAATAGTAACTCTTTTGGGGGAAAAACATTCAACCAAGTAATATAGGCTTCGAGCCTTTCATGGATGGTCTTCTGGCCCATCTTAAGGTGATACTTAGAAAATTTTTATTTATTTCAGTTGTTGTCTCAAGATGTTACCCATCACGGTGTACATCTTTAGCTAAGTAGATTCTTCTTTGACCTAATAATGCATCTTCAAGATGCAAAGCAGTGCCATTTGGAAAAATAATTGTGGTATTCCCGAAGCCATCCATAATCTTAGCATGACTAGATATAGTATGAACATTTGTTTTACACAATGTTATACTTGAGAATAAGTCTTTGCTACTTAATACCGTATGTGTGGTAGCACTATCAAGCAAGCATATAATATGCTTTTTCTCAATATTTTCCATTTGCACTTATATTGACAACTTCGAGTGTCAAATGGTATATAAATTTTTATCTAATTACACCAGGTAAATTCCCAGGAATGAATGGAGGGGTCACAAACGGTCCCACTTAAAATCCATACTCCTTAGACAGAATTTTCCTAGACATGTAATTGATAGCACATGGGTCTAGCATGACAACTCCAGGTGTCTAATCAAAATTATTTATCTATACATTGGGATAGCGTATGACAACTTCAGGTGTCAAAGTATTATTTGCAACTTATGCAAAAATGTTATAATAATCTCAACCTTAGTATGACAACTTCCGGTGTCTAAAGATAATTTATCGTAATAAATAAGTAATGTTTATTATGACAGCTTCTGGTGTCAGAAATAAATTAACTGGGGGTAATTCAAAGGTGACAATTTCTTGTTTGTCAACAGTAATTATAATTTACTGGAGTAACACTTCTGCTGTCAAAGATAATTTTAATTTACCAAAGTGACAACTTCTGGTGTCAAAGATAATTTTGATTTACCAAAGTGACAACTTCTGGTATCAAAGGTAATTTTCAATATTATTTACTATAAGAGTAAAAGATAACAATATAAACAACTTTAGAATTAAAAACTTAAGATTGAATGATCAAACCTTAAACAGAAGATCGAAGCTTCGCGTTGCTAGCTAGAGATTTCGTGCTGATAACGTGTTGTAAAACTAATAAGAATGTGAAGAACAATATGAAGAGAATGAAAGAGAATTTCTTATTACTCTAGAGAGAAGTGAATACAGAAATGAGATGTGTTTACAACTGAACAGAACTAGTCTATTTATAGCTGAAAGTTACAACGGACAAGATCATCTGAAGAGATTAAATCTAAATCAAATCTAGATTACATAATCAAATAATATCTAAATATAATCTACTTAAATCTTCAGATAATCTCCAGATAATCTTCAGTTGAAATCTTCTGATGATATCTTCTGTTGATAATATTTTTTAGAATATTCTCTCTGTATCTCATTCAGATATTTTACTGGATAAAATCCAGTAGATAATGTAGGCTTTGATATGTGGTGTGGTAAGTCCACTATTTCATAACACCCATCTATACTATATATAAGAGTACGAATAAGGGGAAACTTTATGTTTTCCGATTGTACCCTTATTTTTAAAACATATTAACAATTATACCCTTTTTTAAAACATATTTCTAAATTGCCATTACTAAATAATATTTTAATTATTCCATTATTTTTTAATCATAAATTATTCCGTTATTAATTATTAGATTATATAACACGTATATTAAATTATAAGAAAGTCAATTTGCCTTTTTGTTTCCAACGTCCTATTTAATTTTGTGTTTTGTCTTTGTTTCCAATCATTGTATTTAATTTTGCCTTTTGTTTTTGTCTCCAACATCTTATTTGGACTTAGAAAATCTGAAGCAAATGTGCATTTGACCTTTGCTTTGGATGGTCCAATTTCTCATTCCTATAGGGACTTTTTTTGATCCGTTTTGGTGGGTAATTAGTTTGAATATTCAGATTCTATATCTTATTAGGCTATGACTTTATAACTATCTATACTATATATAAAAGTACGAATAAGGGAAAACTTTACATTTTCCTATTGTACCATATTTTTTCAAATATATTTGTAAATTGTTGTTATTAAATAATAATTTAATTATTTTACTATTAAAATAATATAAATTTATATTATCCTCATTAATTAGGATCCAACGTGGCCAATAGGGATGCCCCACATCATCTTTAGCATCTGAATTTCTGTCCAAAACATTCTCTAAGTCGGTTTAGGAGAAGATCAATTATGTCCAGAAATTATAAGGGCAAAATCATCCACTGAAACGTCAGAACTAGGTCTCGAGATAAACATAAAAGTTGTAGATCTCGGAATCTTCTTTCCAACGGTACCTGATTTGCATTTTTCTGAGTTCTGGATCAAATGTTATGAATTTTCTTCCAAAACTGGTCTTGTGAAGTTCTCATTTCAATAAGATTTAACAATGTTGCATCATGGCTGAATCATTATTGCATAATAATTAGTTATCAAAATTTCATAATAGGATCATAAGCTCAATTCGAATATGTATATCTACTACCAAAGGGATGAGTTCAATATGAATGATATATGTTTGTACTACTGAACGGACGAGCTTGATCTGAGAACGGAAGAACTTAATATGAATGATTTATATACTACTAAATAGAAAATTTCATAGATGATATGAATGATTATTAAAATTTCATAATTATGTTATCAAAGTTTTAGGAGTTTATCCTAATTTTACAAGGTAATTATAAAAAAATTTATAAAAATATTCAATTTAAACACGTTGGGCCACGTGCAGTACACGTGAAAGTTAAAACTAGTATATAATATAATATATATATATATATCTATATATATATATATGTATATATATATATGACTTTGTCTTATATTTGTCGACTTAAGTACCACGCAAATCAGGCATTGCCCGAGTAAGACGGGAGGTGGGAGCTATTAAGATGCGCATACAATTTGTGAGAATTAGGCTAAGCTTTGAATTTAATATTAATATGAGTAATAAAGCTTGTCATAAATATAGCTCAATATTTTTTTTAAGGAATATAGCTCAATATTTATATTCACGTGTTTCTTTAAATCTTAGTTTGATTTATATATTTTATATATATACTATCTATACTAATTATAAAGCGAAGTTCTGAGTTTGTGTCACGAGTTGATTCAGATACAAATTCAGTTTTTAAAAGATTAAAATCAAAAATAAAAACTATCAATTTGAAAATAAAACCACCAAGGATATATATAATAATTAATTTTTGTTTATATCATTTAAAAAAAACTATCAATTTAAATGTGCTAAAAAAAATTACTATAAACTACCTTTTTATTTCTACACTTGCATAGTGAGTACCATGAATCTAGTATAATATAGGAGAGGCTACAATCCCATATAGCTTTTCCCTATATATTATACTAGTATTAATATTTTTGAGTGAATATTTTAGTATTAATATTAAATTCACTAAAAAAAATTATTAATATTAAATGAACGATGAAAGAGTGTGAGAATTAAGTCTCTCTACAATATTTATAAGAATATATATATGGCCAACAATTACAGGGAAATTATTCATGGTATAACATTCACCAAAGGAGTTTGACAAATTATCTTAAAAGAGAGTATATATTATCTATATAAGCGTTGTATTGTAACTATCAATTATAATTACCAACTAGGGGTTGGATTAAGTGGTATGCGATTTGTTTTAATTTAAGCAGGTTTTAGGTTTGAGACCTTCCGTATGCAGCAACTCCTGTTAATAGATTTACCTACTATAACTAGCTGCGAGACGCGGATCAGATCCAGAGATTAGTTAGAGTAAATCTTTATATACCGGATGTAATAAAAAAAATATCAATCATAATTCAAAATTTAGTAAAATTTCCTTAAAATATGTGCAAAATTTATCACAGAACTCGACTAAAAGTGACAAGGCAATACGATAATTGGTGAATTATAATATGGACATATTCTAAATGGTTTTTTAACATTAATTAAATCTATACTAATTATAAAGCGAAGTCCTGAGTTTGTGTCACGAGTTGACTCGGATACAAACTCAGTTTTTAAAAGATTAAAAATAAAAAATAAAAACTATCCATTTAAAAATAAAACCACCAAGGATATATATAATAATTAATTTTTATTTATATCATTTAAAAAAAACTACCAATTTAAATGTGTCAAAAAAAATTACTATAAACTACCTTTTTATTTCTACACTTGCATAGTGAGTACTATGAATCTAGTATAATATAGGAGAGGCTACAATCCCATATAGCTTTTCCCTATATATTATATTAGTATTAATATTTTTGAGTGAATATTTTAGTATTAATATTAAATTCACTAAAAAAAATTATTAATATTAAATGAACGATGAAAGAGTGTGAGAATTAAGTGCCTCTACAAGATATTTATAAGAATATATATATGGCCAACAATTACAGGGAAATTATTCATGGTATAACATTCACCAAACGAGTTGACAAATTATCTTAAAAGAGAGTATATATTATCTATATAAACATTGCATTGTAACTATCAATCATAATTACCAACTAGGGGTTGGATTAAGTGGTATACGGTTTGTTTTAATTTAAGCAGGTTTTAAGTTTGAGACCTTGCGTATGCAACAACCCCTGTTAATAGACTTACCTACCATAACAAGCTGCGCGACGCGGATCAGATCCAGAGATTAGTTAGAGTAAATCTTTATATACCGGATGTAATAAAAAAATTATCAATTATAATTCAAAGTTCAGTAAAATTTCCTTAAAATATGTGCAAAATTTATCACAGAACTCGACTAAAAATGACAAGGCAATACGATAATTGGTGAATTATAATATGGACATATTCTAAATGGTTTTTTAACATTAATTAAATAATTTACTAATGCAATATGTGTTGATTAATAAATTTGGTTGAGTGACTATCTATGAAATACGAATGATACTCACCAAAAAGAAATTGTAATGAAGTATGGAAAATTATATAATATATTGTCAGTAGAGTTTATTAAATTACACATGTAAGGTTTAAGGGTTGATACGTATTTTTTAGGAAATATATTTGAATTTTAAAAAATATAATTAATTCAAAAAATAAGTATATATCAACTCCTGAACTCTGTTTATGGAGTCCAAAATTTAGACTACTAATGTATCGAATAATTATCCAAAAACGGAAAATAGAGAAGGCAAAAAAGAAAGTATTTAACAAAAAAGAAAAAGGCCAAGTCAAATGCAAGCCAAGCTATGCAAGGGGAAGATAGAGAAGGCAAAAATTGAGTGAGAGTGATGTGTAGGAAGACTCAATGGAGTGTCGTCAAGGGACTCGACTCAATTGTGCTGGGATCTAGAAGACAGGCCCCACTCTTTTATTTCTTTTTCTACAATTAACACTTGTGTTTTACCCCCACAATTTCCACATCTTTTTTGTTTTCCTTTGGTACACCAAACCCATCCTGTCCTTGTCAACCAAGCACCGCCCTCCCCCCTCCATCTTCCCAAACCCAAGTTCGTTTCACGCGCACGTCTCGGCGTGTGGGTCTTTGTTTCTAACACAACTAGCTTATCCATGTTTGACAAGGAAACTGTTTTTCCTTCTCATGTTCGGATTTGGCACACTCAAATGGAGACAGTATTTTTTAAGAAGCCCTTGACTCCATTTCCTCAATATTGGAGGAAAATCGACCAAGTTGAGGAATGTTATGTTTTTAATTTCTTACTAGAACTTTTCGGTCACGTTTCATGTGCGACTATTTTATTTTATAAATTCTTTTTAAGAAAATTCAGTTAAAAAATGAAAATTTGTTCTAAAATGATAACAAAACAAAGCAATGGAGTAAAATTGAAGTATGGAAAAATCAAGAGAATAGAGAGAAGATAGAATATGTAGAAGAAGAAAATATGAAGAATGAGAGAAATTGGTCTCATTCATTTTATTCCATAATAAAGTAAGGGGTCTATTTATAGGCACATAGATACATCACCATAAATATAAGGGGATGAACTTAGCACATAGGTATATGTGTATGAATGAACCAAGTCATCAATCTTATCTATGCTTTAATTAGATTCATGGACATACACAACATACATGTATATTCATAACAAATTTATAATTAATTTATAATTATTTGATAATTTATTTTATATATAGGAAAGGGGATGAATGTCTTTTAATGTTTCCAAGCTAAATGAATACAAATATAATAAACAAAATTAGAAAATTAACTATTGACACTTGTCAAAGAAACCAAATGCCAAGTGACACTTAATGAGGGTCTTGTACATAAAATTAATAGTAGGTTTAATTGCTTTATTTCTATATATTCCTAAGTAGCAAAAAAAAATATCAAATTCAAAAAAAGATACTTATGGCTTCTCAACAAAAAAAAAAACTAAATGTTGAAAGAAAAAAGTTTATAATTAAGGGTAATAAATACTTTACCTTGTATGGTCAATCTAGGGACATTGAACTTGATCAAGGGATCAACAAAACGAGTGGCTTAACTACATGTTAAAAAGTTTAAATTTGAGTTTCCCTTTACATCTATAGATAAAATAGAAAAAATTACCAACTGACTATATTAAAATGATAAATTTATAGTTTTGACTCAATTAAAATAAAAGTTTTAATGTATTGACCCCATTTTTTTTCGCAATCAGACCATACTTTTAAAGTATATTTATATTTATATTTTATCTCAATATTTTCATTTGACCTTTCTTAATCATTTTTTTTTGGATAAATATGTATTCATTCATCCAGTGACAGGAATAAGAACTGCCATTAAGAACTGTTTACAAAGAAATCAATAACAAGAAAAAGCAACTACCAATCCAAAGACAATTTCCAGCTATTACAAAGGGAGATATTTACATGATCTTTAGCAACATGCTTAAAACCATGTAATCTATAACGTATAATCTCAGCAATAGCATGGAAGGACTGCTCCACTGTCTGCATTTTATGATTGAAAATCATGTTATTTCGTTCACTCCAAACAATGTAACAATAGGCATTCCAAGCAAGTTTTAAGACTAAAGAGAAAAAAGATTTCCCTTTAATCTTTGTGACAGCCCACTGAAATTCTTCAGACCAATTTCTAACAGGCTTTGTAAGGTTACAAGCTCGCAACACACGTCCCCAAAGCTTCTTTGCATATTCACAAGTAAAGAATAAATGGTCCCTGCATTCTGGAAATAGCTCACCCAACACAAAACTAGCAGATCCCACTGAAATTCCCCAACTAATCAATCTATCTTTAGTAGGTAATCTGTCTAAAATGACCATCTATGCGATAATTGAATGTTTAGGTATATGACAAGAATACCAGATCAATCTATGCCATTGCACATGAGGATTCTTATGCCTTAGCTCATTGTAGATAAGTGAAGATCTGTACAAGTAATTAGGCAAATTCCAGTCACCATTACCTTGAATAAAATGAGAGACAAGAGTTCTAAGCTTAAGCATTTTTTTTCACATTCCAGCTATAACATTCTTAATCACTTTAGTATTGTTTAAAGTTATGTGTTGAATTTTTATATCCATATATGTTTACTCTCTCACCTCTCTTTTTACTTTCACCTATACAACTTAAGCTTTTTGCTTATATTAAAAAAAATTAACAAATAATCCCATAATTTTCTTGTATGAAAACATTAGAAAATTACTACCATAGTATATATGATTCTAAAAAGTAAAATTTTTAAGTGCTGGACTCTTAGTTCCAAACATTTGGTCTAGTGGTAGAGTGCTGGGCTCTTAGTTCCAATCACTAAAGTTCAATCTCTAACAATTACCTCAAGTATGCCCCCCCCCCCCCCTTCAAAAAAAAAAAGTTCATATGTAGCTTTTATTTGGCTAGTGAAAAAAATTAATAAATGTATAAGTTTTTTAACCCACTCAAAAAAAATTTCAGGCTACGCCACTAAACAAATTACTTCACCTTCATAAAAACATAAACAAAAGAGACATGGCATAAGGTAACAATCAAATTTGAGAGTCTATTGAAGAGGTTATTTAAATTTCCATGGCATAATGTCAAGATTAAAAATCCAATGAATGACATTATATATTTATATGTTCTAATCAATTATGCTAAATGTAAAAAAAAAAAAGGACTTAACATTGTCGAAACTACTTCATTTAAGGTATAGCCCTACAATGTAGTCGAATTAGGACTGATTTTTTCTTTTAATTTAGACTGAAATAAGGGTCTAGTGGGAAATGGAACCCATTTCCCAATACCATGTGTCAATTTTCAGTAGTTAACAATCGCATCAAACTTTTACTTAGGCTGAGATTAGAACGTTAGATGCTGATTTGACCACATTGAAAGATTAAACCCTAAATCGAGTATTTTTACAAATGTTAGTTCCTTGTTTGTACAATTAGCCAATCAATTATGTATTCACAATGTCTTTTAATGTATGTTCCATTAAAACTTTAAGAGGTTGGATTATATTGTTTCCATTATTCTCCTTTTGTTTATGGATTTTTTTTAGTGGATTTTGTTTTATAATGTATAATGACAAATAGGAATGATAGATTTGAAAATTTTAGTAATATATTTGTTGTTTACATTATAAAAAAATAATAATTAGAAGTGAAAATACAAAAAAAACCAATCTAACCTTCTTTTCTCATGAATTGAATAACAAATAATAAAGAAACAATAATTAGAAGAAGTGAAAATACTAAAAAACCAATCTAACCCTCTTTTTCTCATAATAAAGAAACAATAATTAGAAGTGGTGAAAATACTAAAAAACTAATCTAACCCTCTTTTCTCATGAAATAACAAATGATGAGGGGTATTTAGGTCATTTCATACTTGGTTATTTTGTTATTTAAGAAAATAGTTAAGGAGATTTTTGAAACTTTGCAAAAAACTCACCCTTGGTGGGTCCCAATCTCCACCAACAATCACTTTCTTGCTTGGATTATTTATCAAATCACTCTCATACCTTTCTACCTTATGTTATGTTATTTAATCATTTACAAATTCTATCTTAATCGATTTAACGCTTCAACTTTACTTTTTTTTTCTATTTGTCCGATCAAGGTAATTTCATGATTTACAACAAAATTAATTTTTATGTTGCAATTCAAAAAAATATTTTCGATGATTTAAATTGCCGGTCTATTTAATATCATATAATTTTCGATCCACATGTCCGATTAAACTTGTTCAAGTGTCTAATAAAAAGGTTATTGCATGATTTATGACTTTCATGAAGGATTCGAAAGCTAAATTTGATCTACAAGTTTCATGAAGAGTTCAAAAGGGAAATTTTATATTTCAAGATCTGCATCAACAAACATTTCTTATTTTTATTATTAATCAAAAGACTCTCATATTTTTCTACTTTATACTACTTAGTCATTTACTAATTCTATCTTAATCGAAAGCTAAATTTGATGTACGAGTTTCATTAAAAGTTTCAAAAGGGAAATTTTATGTTTCAAGATCTCCATCAACAAACATTTTTTTATTTGTATTATTTATCCAATGACCCTCATATTTTTCTACTTTATACTACTTAGTCCTTTACTAATTCTATCTTAACCGATTTAACGCTTAAGATTTATTTTTTTTAATTTTTTGTTCTATTGGTCTCATTAAAGGGATTCAAGTGTCTATTAAAAGATAATTTTATGATCTACGACTTTCATGAATGACTCAAAAGTTATTTTTTATATTTCAATTCAAAAAAATACTTCCCAAATTTGGTGGTTTCGATTCCCAAAAGTTATCCAGGTGTCGGTTAAAAGGCTATTGCATGGTCTACGACTTTCATGGAGGACCCGAAAGCTAAATTTGATCTATAAGTTTCATGAAGCATTTAAAAGGGATTTCTTATGTTTCAAGGTCTCCAACTCTCCATCAACAAACATTTTCTTGTTTGTATAATTTATCAAATGACCCTCATACTTTTGTACTTTATACTACTTAGTTCTTTACAAATTCTATCTTACTCGATTTAACGCTTCAGCTCTATTTTTTTTTTCTTTGTTCTATTTGTCAAATTAAGGTAATTCAAGTGTCTTTTAAAAGGTAATTTCATGATCTACAACTTTCATGATGAACTCAAAAGCTAGTTTTTATGTTCAATTAAAAAAAATGCTTTTCGAAATTTTGTGATTTCGATTGACAGTCTATTTAATATCATATAAGTTTTAATTCAGATATCCGATTAACAAAGATCTAGAAAAATGTGTTCATAAAATTTTCGACTCCATTGCGAAGTGCAGACCAAAAACTAGCGACTTAATGGGTAAAAAGGCCCCTGAACTTACACTGAACCGTCAAATAAGCCCCTGAACTATTATTTCGGCCAAATAAGCCCCCCAACTCTTAAAAAAGGCCAAATAAGCCCTGTTGCCAAGGCTAAATGCTCAAATAATGACTAAACGTTTTAAGATTTTCTCAAATAAGGATCAAAATACACAATTCCAACAAATTAGAACACATACTTAGCAAATTTTTACAAATTAGGGAATCCTTAAATGAAAACCAATGCTTCTCATACATATACGTTAAATTTGATAAAAAAATGATATTATCATGTTAATTAAAAATCAAACCCTATTAATCAAAATAAATTCATTAAACGTAATATGATATAAAATTATCGTGTGATTTTCAATTTATATATCCCTCAAACATTAGTATTAACTTATATTGTATCCAATTTGTAAAAAATATTAAGTATGTTTTCTAATTTGTTGAAATTGTGTATTTTGATCCTTATTTGAGAAAATCTTAAAACGTTTAGTCCTTATTTGAGTATTTAACCTTGGCAACAGGGCTTATTTGACATTTTTTAAGAGTTCAGGGGCTTATTTGGCTGAAATAATAGTTCAGGGGCTTATTTGACGGTTCGGTGTAAGTTCAGGGGTCTTTTTACCCATTAAGCCAAAAACTAGGTTTATATAAGAGCGAGCACCCTATTTATCAAAATGTAAATACTCTTTTGCGAATTTTCAAACCCGCAACATTCCGCGGGGCCAAAACCTAGTTTGTAATAATAGACAAATATTTTCTTAAATGAAAAAAGTAAGAAAAATAAAAGAATGATGGAGAGAGTATTTGACTGCAATTTATTTTTTATATATTTGAGAATAGAATATTTTAAATCCTATCACTTAAGTTAGGAAAAACATTAATTATTTGTGGATCATTTCTAACATGTCATTTATAGGTTACTGATAATATTATGTCCCGTTAAAATGTATCTTAAAAATTAGACATAAATTTAGCCAGAATTTAACGCCAAAGTAAATAATTTAGTAGAATAGATGATAAAATCCTAAATATATATATATATATATATGTATATTATCAGGATTTTAGTAATTGTATAAGTTGTAACATAATTTAGGAATGGATTTGTTAATTAAACATGAAATATGGTATAGTTGTTAGGTTCGCTCGAGCAAACTCACCACATGACGAAAGTGATCATGATTGATCATATTCATCAAAATAAAGGTCTAATGAAATGTAAAATGAATACTCAAGGACTAATTTGATTGCAATTTAAAAAATAATTGTTTATTTGATAAATTTGAATAAGAGTAAATATTTGTGCATTAAATACTTGACACCTCATTAATATGCAAACTTATGAGTTTATAAGCCCTGAAAGATAATTACACATGCACTCGAGTTGTTATCTCAACTGGTAGATGCACCGTCCTGGATTCAAGTCTTACGGAATGTGAGTTTTGTTTATTTATTGTTTTTTTTAAAGGCAAGTTGAATTTTATTAACAAAAGAAAAAATAGCAGAAAGAAAAAGGAATCAAGCCAGTTAAACGGCCTACCCCAATCAACAACAAAAGAGGGGAAAAAAAACAGAAACAACATCAAACTAAAGTTGCAAAAAAGGCACCGCACACTCAAAACCACCCTTAGCCCAAACATCAGCTTCACTATTCGCCCTTCAACAGAAATGAATCCACGATAAAAAGGCCTTGTAAATTTAGAGTTACAGCAGTTCTGTCATCCGCCTTCACTAACGCAAAAAAGAAAAAAAAACTTTCAAGAATCAACTGCCTCTAAAGATAATAGTTTCATCCCGTAGAAAATGCCTTCCTAGCTCATCATTGTAGATGCGGATGAGATAGATATATCATATATGGATCGTATGGACCGTCAGAAATCCGTTTGAAAGGGCGTTTAACGTTTTGGATTTTGGGCCTGAAGTTCCTGCAGGCGGGTCAACTTAAAAAGACCATAACTTTCAAACCATAAGTCGGTTTGACTATTATAATACCTTTTCGGCAAGGGTTACGAGTCTACTACAAAGTGGTGAACAGCACAACGGTTCAACGTTTCATTTAGGGTCTAAAAAGCCTGTTACAGTTTTCTGTCGCGAGTTTTAGTTTTTTATCGCTTTTGTTATTTTGGCCCGTTTGGAGTGTTTTTTAGGGTTTCTTTATTTTTATTTAATTTTGTTATTTCCTGAGACTATTTAAAGGTTCTAAACCCTAAATTTGAGGTTAATCAATCATTCAAATAATTTTATCAAATTTATCTTCCCTGAGTTTTTCTGTGTGTTTCTGGTTTGAACACGTTCCGCTGTGTCAATTGTTAGAGTGGTAATATCCCACATCGTATAAGTGTGACATGACTGAGTGCCTTATATACAGGTTGGGCTCCTCCACCTATTGCCAATTGGTTTTAGGTTGGATACTTGACATGGTATCAGAGTTCAGGTCTGTCCCGTTGTCCCAGACTCGGTTGTCCACGTGTAGACCCGATGTGTTATTCCGGGCTACACGTGAGGGGGTGTGTTAGAGTGGTAATATCCCACATCGTATAAGTGTGACATGACTGAGTGTCTTATATACAGGCTGGGCCTCTCAACCTATTGGCAATTGGTTTTAGGTTGGATGCTTGACAATCATAAGGCGCAAACATATTCCTAAACACACGCTGCAACTCAAATTTCTTGGGTGTTCCAACACAGAAAATTATATCTTTGTTTCCAAAGTTCACATTTTTTCTCCACAAGAATTTGATTCAATCAGCCTCTGCATTTTCTTGCTGTAATTGCAGCTCAATACAATGAATTTTTTCCTCAAAGCAAATCAAGCTTTTTAACATCAGCATCTCCACTATTGCCAATTCTAAATAAAAAAAAACTTTATCCCATATAGAGATTAACTCACCTGCTGAACCTACCACAAGATCTTTGTTCGACTAGAAACAAATTAAATATAAGTTTCTTTTCTGGATTTTAAGATGACCTTCCATCCTAAAATAATGTAGTGTTTCAGATTTGGTCAATCAAACAAAGGAAATTTTTTTTTTGGCACAAATCAAACAAAAGAAATTTAGATTTCTTAATGTGTTGGATTTAGAATTTTAGAGTGAGCTGATCTAATTAAACCAATAAAAATGAATGAAATTTGGGGATTTTTTTCTTAAATTGCAGGCAGATATTTTTGACAAATAAAATTGTTCTTAGTTTCCGTTTTTATTACGATTTTTTGTTATGTGTTAATCGAGTACGAGTTGTGATAGGCAATAGCAAGGGAATTTAAAAAATGCAATTTAATAATTATTTATTTTAATTAAATAATTGGAAGTTATGTGTATTTTATTTTATTTTATTTTTGAGAGAGGTACTCATTACAATCTGTTGCGCCAAAAATCTCTTAAAGAGTTTTTTGCGATAAAAACTAAATGGCAGCGCGAGGTGTGCTGGTCATTTTTCCGAAAATGACAAAGAGTTGTTAAAACATGATGTTGGTGCGCGTTACAGCGAGAAATAAATCAGAGCGAGTGAATTGCGGAAACTTGATCAAAGTCACACCGAAGCATTTAAATCATCGATCCCAGATTCGATTCTAAAAAAATAAAGTGTTTCAAAGGTTTAATTTGTAAGGAAAGAGAGAGAAATAACAATTGATTGTTATTCATAAGAGAGAAACATGTAACAAATGTTCTAACGTCCGGAGACAAGATTGAAACAGAGGAAAAACTCGCGGAGAGTTGATTTAACGTCTGGAGACGAGATTAAAAGAGAGAAATATTGAAGAACGAGGCCGGCTCGTGATGAGCAAAGAGACATATGCAGGGATGCTGCAGAGAAAAGCGCGGAGCTTTGAGAGAAAATAAGCATAGGGCTTGATCGTGTCGTCTATGACCATAAAAATAATCCCCATAATAACTAACTAGAATAGCTAGGGCAAGTAGGGGTCGAATCCCACAGAGAAGGGTTATATGATGAACGATAGAGAATAAAGAAAAATCTTTTCCAAAAATCAATTAGAAAACAGGGGATTGTGAATATCAATTATAAAGAAAACAATTAAACTAAAAAATAAAGCAAAACAAATTAAATCTAAAATTAAATCTAAAGCAGAATATAAAGCAAACAATAATTATAAAGCATACTTCTTCTCCGATGGTATGATTCAATCAGATTAACTATGGATCATCGACTTAAAAGCTGAATTAAGCATCTTATTCTTGACTGACAACTGATACAGGTTTCCCAACATGTATTTTAGATAAGAGGCTGATTAAAGCTGCAGTTATCCCTTTTATTCCTTCAGCAATCGATTACTTTCTTAGGGCTTAAAGATCACTTAAGAACAAAGCATTAAAATTAATTAATTTACACACATGCCTACAAAGTAGAACCATACGAAGAGAAATTTCTCGCCCTCCGATAGACAAATACCCATTAAGCAGCGATTAAACAAACCTAATTTGCTACATACAATCAAACTTGAGTGATTAATTCTAAGCTTGATCTAGCCATAGACCTTCCTCTTACATCGTTAGTGGTCACATAACTCAAATAAGATTCAGAATCATAAAATTATTCTAGGGTTTTGACTACTATCATCAAGAACTTAACACAAAATTATAAGTATAGAAATCTCACCATAATCAATTGATTGAATTCACCAAAGGATCAGAAGTATTAAGGATTTAGCTACTCATGGACTTAGGAAAATCCATGAGAGGCATAAGAATACTTACTGAGCAAAGGAGAAACGATTTCTCCCCCTTGAAACCCTAGGGACGTCGCACCCCTCTATGGCTAGAGAGGGTGTCGACTTCTCCCTCTTTTAAAACTAGAGAAAAACCTAAAAACTAAAGAAAGTTAGAATAAGAATAAAACGATATGAGAGATTAATTGTGTGAGTAATTGTGTGATTTGTGATATAGGAGGTGGCTATTTATAGTGGAGGAATAAGTGGTAGGACGGTTTAGCCATGACTTGGTCTCCAAGTTGGATTATGTGTCATCCTAGAGTAGAATCCAAGTCAAAAGAGGATTCTGGAATTTTCTGGAATCTGGCAGGAACTCCAACTTCAAATTCGGGCTTGAAGATGGCAGATCTTGGCTTTGCACTTCAAAAGAAAGTTGTAGAGCTCGGAGTTAGCTTTCCAACGACTACTCATGGGCTTAAAACGGACATCTGAGCAGAAAGTTATGGCCTTTCTACAAAGACTACGCTGAAACCGGGCTTATATCGCAAATCTGCGGGATTATTGCGGGATTTGGATATTCTTTTGGATATTAGGCCTATAAATTGAGATTTTAACTCCAATTATAGGTTTATATGGGCTGAGTATATTCCCATATAAATTATCCAAAAATCCTCAACTTCAGGGCTTCTTCTGGGCTTGGCTTCAATCCTATGCAAATAAGCTCCAAGTCTTCCATTTTTACTTCTTGAATTAATTCTTCAATTGTCTTCAAATCTTCAAAATATCTTCAATCACGAACTTCGCATCTTCAAATCTTCATTTCAAATGACAAAATCCATAGTTGAGTAAAAAGTCACTAAAATAGCTCCAAAAAGAGTGAAAAACAATAAGTTTTCACTTTTCTTGTCTTCAAGACCTAAAAACACAAATACTAACAAAATAGGGTAAAAATACATATAAAAGTAGTAAAAAGTATATAAAAATAGCTATAAAAACATGCATAATTTGAACTCGATCATAATTTCCCCCACACTAAATCTTTGCTAGTCCCTAGCAAACTAGTGTAGACAAACAAAAATTAAGATTTAAGATAGTGAGTCTTGTTCAAATCTTTTGAAAAACTTTGAATCACATACATATATCAAGGATCAATTCAATTTATGAGATCAGAATAACAAAGAATATTAAGAGTATCCAATTAAATAGATCAAGATATAGCAAGCATCCTCATTCTTAAGTAATCATAATCAAAGTAGCTCTAATCACTTATCATTTATCACAACTATAACTACTTCTTCCTATAAGCTTATGTCTTCATCTTTATCTCCACTACTCAAACAATTGCATACTATGAATACAAATCAAGAATTTCGTATAGGTTATAATGATTTTCAAAGGGTAATTAATTTTTAGAAAAGTGAGGTTACTAACCTCAAAGTGTTCATGCTTAGGGGTTACTAACTCCCTTTATTTTATTTTTGTGAGGCTACTAGCACTCTAGAGGGACAATACTTCTGCCGATCCATGCCTCTTATCATTTTCCCAAGGGTTACTAACTCCTTTTATTTTAAGAGAAGAGTGACAACAATGGATTTTTTTTTAAAGGCAAAAGATATCTCTACTCCTCTTGCATGAAAAACACTCTTTTTTACGAAAAAGATTTTTTTTAACTACCCTTCTAATATAGATAGTCCCCCACACTTATTTTTGACATATTCATAAAATACTCTCATAAGTGTAATTTCAATAAAAATTAAACACAAGTTCTAGAAATAGGCAATCATAGAAATAATCTATGGTAAGCAATTATCACAGACTTCAATTATGCCTAATCTAAGAAATAAGATATCATACTATAAATCAATCAATGAATCAATCATTCTTAAAAATTCAAAGCAATCATCAATCAAAAATCAAATCAATAAATCAATATATGCATATAAAATCAAAATTTTGTCAAAATTTTCGAAAAAAATTATACCAATTTAACATGCAATTAGACTTATACCAATTTAACATGCAATTAGACTCACTCCCCCACACTTAAAAGATACATTGTCCCCAATGTATAAACAAGTGTGGAAAATCAAAGCAAAAATAAATATGCATCTTTAAATCCTCATTAACCTATATAACCTATATCTATATGAATCGCATATCAAAGAAAAATCAATCAAAGCATCAAAGCATGGCAAGAAAAAGATAGAGTTAAAGAAAGCTTCTCTATTCTCCAAGCATAAGCTCCAATTGGATCCAATGAGGATTTGGAATCGGCAAGGGGCATACTCTCCATTTAATTTCTCTTGCTTTGCAATTGTCCAAAACGTAAACTCCTATTGTTCTTCTTTGGTATGGAAATCCTAAAAAAGAAAAGAAAAATAAAACAAAGAAAAATTAAGGGTTAGTAAAAATAATATTGGGTTGCCTCCCAATAAGCGCCTTTCTTTAAGGTTTTTGGCTAGACTTCCTTAAAGAAGGTTATTCTTCAAGGGTGAAGGAATTTTGGGTGTAATCCTTCAACAGGTCTTCAATAAATCTACTTTCTTCAATGATTTTTGATAGTTTCAAGTTGAATCTTATCAAGACTTGAAATAATCAAAGCAGCATGATTTAGCGATTGCATGGTAATGGCTTGAGGCGGCGCGGCAAAAGCTCGTGGTGGCTCGGTTGGGTGCGCGGATGGCATGGCATTAGCCGGGCATGGTCGGGCATGATGCGCGGACAAGGCCGGGCATAGCACGGTGATATCTCGGTGGAAAGCTTGCATGGCCGGTGGTGGAGTGTTGGTGGCGCGACTTGGTGCGGACATGGCATGGCATAGCGCAGATGGATGCGCGGAAGGGGCGGACAAGGTTAGGCATGGCTGGGTAGGCGGTGCAAGTGGCGCGGAGTATGGCGCGGATTGAGCGGGCAGGGCCGAGCATGGCCGGGCAGGAGGTACGGTAGTGGCCTGGCTCATCCGGGCATGTGGCGCGGCAAGGGCATGGCTCGTCCGGACAGGTGGCTCAGGTGGCCGGGCTAGGCGCGACAAGGGTTGATGTCGCACAGGCTTGGGCTGCCTTGGCCGGTGTTGGCTGGCCATGTGAGGTCGATGGCCGGGCTATAGCCGGGTAAGATGGATTGTACGGCACGGGCTTAGCCGGGCTGAGTCCTTGAGCAGCTTCCTTCGGTGTATTGATTATCATCTGGGCAAAATTCTCCAATATCTCGTATATGTGCAGTGCTGTGATCGAACAGAGGAATATAGATAAGAGTATCGACAGACAATCTATCAGAAGCTCTTAATTCTTGGTAGAAGTTTTGAGCTAATCTTCTTGGATCATAACCATGATGAGGGTGAGCAGCACATAGCTTCTTAAACCTTTGCCAAAATTGGGGAAAATTCTCCACTTTGCGTTGAAGAATACTTCCAACTTTAGTTCTATGTTTAAGATCTATATCTTGCTTCTTGGTTGAATTGTTTGGTTGGTTGATCTTCAGGGATGGTTGAACTTCTTTGTTGTTGACTTCTTTCTCCTTCTTGGCTTCTTTTGCTCGATCTTTCTTCTCTCTAAAGCTAGGAGGCTCAATTGCTTTAGACAAAGCTTCCAATGCTTCATATGCGGCATCAGGAGTTCTTTCAATGGCTCCTTTCTTAACCCACTTAGAGTTTATAACATAAACATCTTCAATCTTGATTTCGGCAGGCACTTGTAAATCTTCTTTGGTGTAGCTCGACTCTCCTTTGTCTTGTTGATGTGTGGCAAGGTTTGGATAAGGGTCTTGCAACTCTTTTCCACTCCTTAGAGAAATTGCACTGACATTCTCTCTAGGAGGTACCTTTGGTTGTGATGGAATCCTTTGTTGACCTTGTGTCTTGAAATCACTCAAATCACTAGCTAATTGACTTATTTGTTTTCTCATCATCTCCATAGCTTCTTGATTTGTTGTAACTCGACAGCTTGTGAAGATTGAAAATTAGGTCTTTAAAAATTCGGCCTTCCTTGAAAATTACCTTGATTCCCATATTGTTGACTTGGTTGTTCAGGTCTCCAATAAGGTTCAGGCTTCCTTTGATAAGCTCCTTGTAATCCCACGGCATTGATTCCTTGCTTGTTGTCTTCCAAAGTAGGGCAAACCCTTGACACACTTGAAAAATTCGCATGGAACAAATCAGTGAGCAAAGCGATTTGCTGATTCGTTTCTTGAAGTTGTTGCTCCAATGAGGTGGAATAGGTAGAAACTTCATTGATTCTTCTTGTAGGGCCTTCTCTTGAATAGTCTTCTCGAGATCCAAATTGTTGAGTGTTTGCAGCCATATTTTCCACTAAAGACTAAGCTTCGGCAGGAGTTTTGTCTATAAAGGCTCCTCTACTTGCAGAATCGATGGAAGATCTGTCAAACGGTAGTAATCCTTCGTAGAAGTACTGGATCAGCAACTGTTCATTGATTTGATGATTGGGGCAGCTCGCACAAAGTGTTTAGAAACGTTCCCAATATTCATGCATTGTTTCTCCATGGCGTTGCTTAATTCCACAAATCTCCTTCCTTATACTTGATGCTTTGTGTGCAGGAAAGTACTTTTCCAAGAACACCTTCTTAAGGCTCGTCCAAGATGTGATTGAACCAGTGGGTAGTAGGTACAACCAATCTTTTGCTCGGTCCATAAGAGTGAACGGAAAGGTTCTTAACATGAATTGATCTTCAGGAGTACCTTGAATACTTGTAGATGCACAGGCAATCTGGAAATCAGTAAGATGTCGGTGATGATCTTCTCTAGGCAAACCATGAAATTTGGGTAAAATCTGAATAAATCCAGATTTTATCTCAAAGTTTCCATTAGTATCTGGATATTGAATGGCTAAGCGTTTGGCATTGACGTTTGGTGCAGCTAACTCTCTCAGAGTTTTGGGTTGTTCTTCTTCAGCCATGTCTTCTGACGATGTTGAAACAGCAGATTTAGGAGAACTAGGTTGAAAACTTGAATTGGATGACTCCTCTTCTTGTAATCGGCTTTGTGTCTTCTTCTTCTTCTTCTGAATTAGTGTTCTTTTAGGCTCAGGATTGAATTCTAAACCTTCAATACCACTACTTCTTGTCTTTGGCATGCAACTTCCTAGAAAAATCAAACAAAACTAAAAAGAAAAATTAGCAGTAACAGTTCTTAAATAAAAATTAAAAGCAGAAACAGAAAATAAAAATATTTTTTTATTTAAAAAGGAAAAACGGAAAAGAAAAATTATATATATATATATATATTTTAAATCGGAAACTCTAATAATTTTTTTTAAAACCCAATTTTTTTTTAGAAAAATCGGAAAAAGGAAAACATTTTTTTTTTTATAGAAAAAACGGAAAAAACAAAAACTAATTCTTGGATCTAATCTCTCTTCACTTCCTCTCAATTCAATTCCCTTCCCCGGCAACGACGCCAAAATTTATGATCGTGTCGTCTATGACCATAAAAATAATCCCCACAATAACTAACTAGAATAGCTAGGGCAAGTAGGGGTCGAATCCCACAGAGAAGGGTTATGTGATGAACGATAGAGAATAAAGAAAAATCTTTTCCAAAAATCAATTAGAAAACAGGGGATTGTGAATATCAATTATAAAGAAAACAATTAAACTAAAAAATAAAGCAAAACAAATTAAATCTAAATCTAAATCTAAATCTAAAGCAGAATATAAAGCAGACGATAATTATAAAGCATACTTCTTCTCCGATGGTATGATTCAATCAGATTAATTATGGATCATCGACTTAAAAGGTGAATCAAGCATCTTATTCTTGACTGACAACTGATACAGGTTTCCCAACATGTATTTTAGATAAGAGGACGATTAAAGCTGCAGCTATCCCTTTTATTCCTTCAGTACTCGATTACTTTCTTAGGGCTTAAAGATCAGTTAAGAACAAAGCATTAAGATTAATTAATTTACATACATGCCTACAAAGTAGAACCATACGAAGAGAAATTTCTCGCCCTCCGATAGACAAATACCCATTAAGCAGCGATTAAATAAACCTAATGTGCTACATACAATCAAACTTGAGTGATTAATTCTAAGCTTGATTTAGCCATAGACCTTCCTCTTACATCGTTAGTGGCCACATAACTCAAATAAGATTAAGAATCATAAAATTATTCTAGGGTTTTGACTACTATTATCAAGAACTTAACACAAAATTATAAGTATAGAAATCTCACCATAATCAATTGATTGAATTCACAAAAGGATCAGAAGTATTAAGGATTTAGCTACTCATGGACTTAGGAAAATCCATGAGAGGCATAAGAATACTTACAGCGCAAAGGAGAAACGATTTCTCCCCCTTGAAGCCCTAGGGACGCCGCACCCCTCTATGGCTAGAGAGGGTGTCGACTTCTCCCTCTTCTAAAACTAGAGAAAAACCTAAAAACTAAAGAAAGTTAGAAAAAGAATAAAACTATATGAGAGATTAATTGTGTGAGTAATTGTGTGATTTGTGATACAAGAGGTGGCTATTTATAGTGGAGGAATAAGGGGTAGGACGGTTTAGCCATGACTTGGTCTCCAAGTTGGATTAGGTGTCATCCTAGAGTAGAATTCAAGTCAAAAGAGGATTCAAGAATTTTCTGGAATCTGGCAGGAACTTCGACTTCAAATTCGGGCTTGAATATGGCAGATCTGGGCTTTTCAGTTCAAAGGAAAGTTGTAGAGCTCGGAGTTAGCTTTCCAACGGTTACTCATGGGCTTAAAACGGACATCTGAGCAGAAAGTTATGGCCTTTCTACGAAGATTGCGCTGAAACCGGGCTTATATCGCAAATCTGCGGGATTATTGCGGGATTTGGATATTCTTTTGGATATTAGGCCTATAAATTGGGATTTTAACTCCAATTACAGGTTTATATGGGATGAGTATATTCCCATATAAATTATCCAAAAATCCTCAACTTCAGGGCTTCTTCTGGGCTTGGCTTCAATCCTATGCAAATAAGCTCCAAGTCTTCAATTTTTACTTCTTGAATTAATTCTTCAATTGTCTTCAAATCTTCAAAATTCTTCAATCACGAGCTTCGCATCTCCAAATCTTCATTTCAAATGACAAAATCCATAGTTGAGTAAAATGTCACTAAAATAGCTCCAAAAAGAGTGAAAAACAATAAGTTTTCACTTTTCTTGTCTTCAAGACCTACAAACACAAATACTAACAAAATATGGTAAAAATACATATAAAAGTAGTAAAAAGTATATAAAAATAGCTATAAAAACATGCATAATTTGAGCTCGATCAGGGCTTGATAACTGTTGGAGGAGGTCCCTATTTATAGGGGGCGGCCTAGGCTTGGTGTTTGAAGCTGACAGGTATTTGCTTTAATCCGACCTTGACGTCTTGCTTAACTTCCTTCTCCAACGATCCAAAGAAACTTCTAGGAAATTGCTAAGATGTTCTAACATGACTTCCAACGCCATATACCATGTCAAACTACATTGAGTGCTGGTCATCATGTAACTTTCGGAAATCCAACCTGACTAGCGCATTCTGTCATGACCCGCGCTTCCTTTCTACGGCGCGATGTAGCTGATCTGACGATGAAATAGTCAAAATGAACCTGACTTCGACCATGAACCATTAAACCATGAAATCAAACATAACTTGACTAATATTAACCCATGGTTCAACTAAAATAAAGATCAACTAAGAAAATGGCTTAAACCGGAGTGGAAAAGTCACTTGTTCTTAATTGAAAGACTTGCAAAAGTTACCAAAAATGGTCAAAAAAGCTAAGGCACGGAATTGCCTAGCCTTTAACCATAATATGACGTTTCCGACATGGCTTCATGTATATGATGCCATATCGTGCTTGAATTTGACCTTTCCCGAGCAGATTGTATGAACGAAGTCGGATTAAGCCCAAATTTCACCAACATGGTTCGATTATCTTAAAAAAGCCTTAGGAAAAGTTCTGGTCGAAATCGACATGTTCTGCTTAGTGAAATTGGCTTCTCACCTCAAATTGTCCTTAATTGAAAACCGTGAAGAAGTTTTTCATACTGAGTCGGATTGAGGTGAAATTTTACCAGAATGATTTATCGAAGTCAAGGATCATCATGGTATGTCTCTTGTTGGAATCACACCACTCCTCCATGTTCGATTTCATCAATTTCGACATATTATCCTTAATTGAAGAATATGTAAAAGCTGATTTCTGACCTGATAGCCACTGAATACAGGGTATGGGCAGCTGGTACTTAGTGTCAGAGTGTAAACTAATGTTTGACATGCCACATATCTTAGGAGAAATTATTATATGGGACGGACTCACCCCGTCAGATATGGGTCCGTCCAATATTTTTTCGACACATAAGCCATTGTTGCCATGTCATTGGGACCCACAATTGATGTCTAACTCACGTTAAAATCACGTTAATTAGCCCTGTCAACCAACGTTTATCCCAAGAAACAGACAAAATCCAAAATCAAACTAAGAATTTTATGCGGCTTCAGAATTCAACAACCAAATATGTTATTTTAATTTAGGATTTATATCACTCTAAAAAAAAAGTTGATTGGCTTCCTTACCATTGACAGATAGATTCGGACTCACCCCTTCAAGCTTCAAGAACTAACTGACGTCCTTTCAATTTTTTGCTTGAATTACTTTGGGATCTAGTCCAGCAACACTATACCCTCTTTCCCATTTGTTAAAATAGAATTATTTGGGAACATGAATAAAATAGAATTCCCCATAGGCGAGGCTTCACTTTAGGCGGATCAATACCAAAATAAAGATTAAGAAATGGAAAAGGAAATTCAGCAGCAGATTTGGTACCCAACTGTCTCACTGTCATTTGCAGTGCTTGTAGACAAGGGAACATCGGTTCATTTCCCAGGGCCAAAGAACTGGAAAACATAAGCCAAACACTCGTCGGGAATCTCAGATAAAATATTGAAAATTGGAAAGGAAAGAAAGGACTGGTGGCAGGGAGCTTTGCCGACAGGGCCAACGGCGGAGGAAGATTTGGCTGGGGGCAGCGGCTAGGTTAGAGGGAGAAGTAATCGGGTGGTAAGAAGAAGGAGAAGAAAACGTTGGAATAGACATTGTTGATTTAACATCAGTTGGCTAAAGGATGGAGGAGTCCAGTTGTAAGAGTGATGTGGCAATCCCAGTTTATGTGGTGCAATACTATTGGAAGGACCCATAAATGATTTGGTGGGTCAGACCCACCTAATAATTTCTCCTAAGTTATACATGGCATCTCATGTTTCTTCATATAATCAGGAATGGTCATCATTTAAGAATTAAATCTCTGCAGTTGAAGGTTGTATAACTCAGTTTTAATTCTTATCTGATCATAATTACTGATTTAATATAATTATTATTCCATAATTACTATAGAAATAGGAGAGTTTTGATGAATGAGGGAAATGAGATTTTCATTCATAGTATTGTTGTGTTACAATGAGTATATTTGTACAAGTAAAGTTGTGCTGTAAAGTAATTACAATATTGAATTCAAACTAGCATTGAATGAATCAATTCTAGGGAATGAACTTTGAATGGGAAACTGTTTTGACTAGTTTTGAATGGAGAACATCAACAAGCTGGTACTTTGTCGACACGTGAAGAACTTTGAGACAACCATTTGCAACCTTATCACGTACAAAATGGAAATCAATGGCAATGTGTTTCATCTTGGAGTGCAAAGCAGGATTAGCAGAAACGTAGGTAGCACCAATGTTGTCACAATAAATTGTTGGAGCTTGGGTAAGTGGAAGGTGCAGTTCAGATAGAAGATTCTGAATCCACGCTATTTCAGCTGCAGCACCAGCAATAGAACGATATTCAGCTTCAGATGAGGACCGAGCAACTATTTTTTGTTTGGAGCTTTTCCAAGAAATCGAATTCCCACCATAGTAGATGAGGAAAGCAGAGGTGGATTTGCAATCTCCTTTGTCGCCAGCACAGTCTGTATCAGTGTAGGCAACCATGGAATTTTCTGATGAGGGCACTATATTAAGCATGAGGCCATGAGTAGTTGAACATTTTAAGTACCGTAAAACTCTCTTCAAGGCCTGCCAATGAACATCAATTGGTTGATGCATAAATTGAGCCAACTTGTTGACAGAAAAAGAGATATCAGGCTTGGTGATGGTCAAGTACTGTAGTGCACCTACTATACTTCTGTATTTAGTGGCACTAGGGAGAGCAGTACCATCAGTAAGACTAAGAGAGGAGGAAGAACACATGGGCGTGGAGACAGGCTTGCAGTCAAGCATTTTAGTTCTCTCTAGTAAGTCAAGCACATATTTTTGTTGCGAGAGAAATAGACCACCACCTGTGGGAATCGTCTCAACACCAAGAAAGAAATTTAGTGGCACCATTTCTTTGAGAGAGAACTGTCTTGACAATTCTTCAACAAAATCAGTAATAGTAGTGGAAGAACTTCCAGAAACAATAATGTCATCCACATACACTAGGAAGTAGAGAGTAATGCCATCATGATGATAAATAAATAGAGAAGAATCAAACTTAGACTGAGAGAAGCCATAAGCAAGAAGAAAGGTTTTTAGCGTGTTGTACCAGGTACGCAGAGCTTGCTTCAAACCATAAATTGCCTTATCCAACTTGCAAACATAATCAGGATACGTAGAGTCAATAAAGCCCGGAGGTTGGTTCATATACACATCTTCAGATAACTGCCCATGGAGGAAGGCATTATTGACATCAAGGTGAAAAAGAGGCCATTTGTTTTGCAAAACAATAGTTAGAACCAGCCTAATGGTTGTAGACTTGACAACAGGGCTGAATGTCTCGTGATAATCCAGGCCAAGCCTTTGATTGAATCCTTTTGCGACCAATCTAGCCTTGTACCAAGAGATAGTGCCATCAGGACTTCGTTTGATCCGAAAAACCAACTTACATCCAACTAGATTCTGAGCATCAGTAGAAGGAACCAAGTGCCAGGTTCCATTTTTAACAAGAGCATTAAACTCTTCAGACATGGCCTGCCGACAGTGAGAATCTTTCAAGGCTTGCGAGACACATGTTGGTTCAGGCGTCATGAGTGCTGGATGTTTGGTTGTGTGATGGATCTGTTTCGGTTTGAAGATATTGTTGCGAGAGTGAGTTATCATGGGATGAGTGCGACTATTCTATGGAATTGTTGGCACTGAAGAGGTCAGTGGAGCTAGTGGCACTAAGGAACCATGAGTGGCCAGAGAATCAAAATGATTTTCCTGTGGAATTAGTCGCACTGAAGAGGAAACATTAGTGGCAGTAGGTATGGAAACAATGTTTGAGGAAGATGTGTTTACCTCATTTGAAGGAGTAGTGGAGACTGGAGATGCCAGAACTTCAGGATTAAACATTGGCATAGATGATGAAGAGTGACCAACTGAAGGTGAATTGAGTATATGTAGCGTAGGACATGAAAGAAACTCAGTAGAGTTCAAAAAAGTACCTGAGTTTGATGGCAGCACAGAGTAAGGAAACTTGGTCTCATTAAATGCAACATGCCTGGAAGTGTAAATCTTTTTGGATTCAGGATCAAAACAACGATAAGCACTTTGATTATCTGAGTATCCTACAAAAACACAAGGCTTGGACCGACACGCAAGTTTGTTTTTCATATAAGGGCGTAGGTTTGGATAGCATAAAGAACCAAATACCCTTAACTTTTCATAATGAGGATCACGTTGAAATAAGACCTGAAAGGGTGACTGAAGATCAAGAATAGGAGTAGGCATGCGATTGACAAGATAGACTGCTGTTTTGAATGCCAAAGACCAAAACTCAGTGGGAAGAGAAGCTTGATGCATTAAGGTAAGACCAGTTTCGACAACATGGCGATGTCGTCTTTCAGCTATACCATTGTGTTCAGGAGTATGTGGGGGAGTCTGTAAATGAGAAATTCCATGAGGTTGTAAAAATTGTTTGAGCTTTTCATTCTCACCACCCCCATCAGAATAAATTGAGATAATATTGGCACTAAAAAATTTCTCCACTACAGCCTTGAACTTTGGAAACAAAGAAAAAAGATCAGATTTCTTTTTGAGAGCAAAAAACCAGACATATTTAGAATAATGGTCAACAAAGATCACATAGTATGAATAACCATCAATTGATTGTGTGGGTGCAGGACCCCAAAGATCAGTATAAACTAACTCAAGTGGTCGAGTACTAGACAATGTGGATACTGAAAATGGCTGCTTATGACTTTTATTGCATTGGCAAGAATTACAAGATGAAAAATTAACATTAGATGAAGGAAGAGAAAAACCATTGACAATACGATTTAAAATGGATCGAGAAGGATGACCCAAATGCTTGTGCCAATCAAAGGTGGAGGTACGGACTGTGTAGTAGTATTTTGGTGTAGGACTAGAAGAAGATGGATGCTGAACATGAAAATTGGATGGAAACTGGTAGACATCGTCAACATTTAATCCCTTATTGAGCACCTTCCGAGTCTGCAAGTCCTTCACAAGAAAACATTCAGCATCAAATTCAACTCACACACTGTTAGCTTTACAAAACTTGAGACAGAAACAAGATTTTGTGTAATTTCTGGAACACACAGGACATCATTTAAGGAGAAAGAAGCGGTAGGAGAATTAAGAGAGGTGGTGCCTGAATGTGTGATTTTCAAACCTGAACCGTTGCCAACAACCATTTCATCAGTGCCATCATAATCTGAATTGATTGAAAGATCCTTCAACTCAGCAGTAACATGATGAGATGCCCCAGAGTCCATACACCAGCTTTTGTTAGTGCGAGCAGAGTGAGCATAATTTGCTTTTGGCTGAGAGGTAAAAAATTGCATGCTTTTTCGACACTGTCGAGCAGTGTGACCAACTTTTTCACATAACTGGCAGGAAGGGCGATTGACAGAATCACCATTTGTTTTCTTATCAGAAAACCTATTGTAATTACCATTGCGAGGCCGTGGACCATTATTTCGCCATTTTGGTTGCTAGAATACCGTCGTGTATAATTAGCAGTAGGTAGAGAAACTGTATTGGTTTCTTGAGCCACATCCTGTTTCAAATGCATCTCAAATGCAAGTAACTTTTCATGTAACTCATCAAAAATGATGGGAGTCTCCCTTGCTCGGACTACTGTTGAAATTTCTTTATAGTCACTGCCTAGACCATTAAGAATGTAAAGAACAAGATCGTCCTCATCAATCGTGGATCCAGCCAAGCGGATCTCATCAGCAATATGCTTCATTTGTTGTATATACTCAGCAACAAGCTTATTCCCACGCTTTGCGCATGTGAGATTGTTTTTCAAATCCATGACACGAGAGCGAGAGCAACTGGCATACATCTTGGTTAGAGTCGTTCATGCTTCACAAGAGGTTTTGGAAGCAACAATCAAAGGCAAAACAGATTCGGAGGAAGATGTCAAAATAGCATGAAGTATTAGCTTATCTTGGCGAAGCCAAAAACTGTAGGCAGGATTGCGAATTTGTTGTCATCCCTTTCAATTTCAGGGGGAGGAGAAGGAAGAGAACCATCGATGTAGCTAAAAAGGTCGAAGGCAATAAGTAGGGAATCAAATTGTGCGCGTCAAGAGGTGAAATTGGTGGATGTCAATTTCAAGGGTAGTTGGGCAGCTGTGTTGAGAGCAATTGGGGAGGGTTGAGTAGTGGGAACAGTAGCATTAGTAGCCATGATAACAAAGAAACCAGGATCGAAAAGCCGGTTAAGGCAAAAGAAAGTATGATACCATATAGAGATATGAGTGTTTTGATGAATGAGGGAAATGAGATTTTCATTCATGGTATTGTTGTGTTACAATGAGTATATTTATACAAGTAGAGTTGTGCTGTAAAGTAATTACAATATTGAATCAAACTAGCATTGAATGAATCAATTCTAGGGAACTAACTTTGAATGGGAAATTGTTTTGACTAGTTTTGAATGGAGAACTGTCTTGACTAACTTTGAATGAGAGTTTGGCTTTGAATGATCCTTAACAATTACTTCCTAAAATTCAGCCCAATAATAGGAAAAAATAGGAAAATAAATCATTTTCATATATAACTTGGAATTAAGGTGGCACTAAATCCTGCTAAGCTAAGGTTTTTAGATTGAATCTGAGCCACACACCTTAATCTTGCAAGGTCAAAGATATATTTACCCTCAAGGGTGAATTAAGGTATAAACACAATCAGAATAAATCTCTATATGCCCAAATATCCAATGAGAAATCAACCCAAACTAAGATCTACCAACCAAACAAGCAAGCAATAAACAAACCAAAGTGTATTTCGGTCAATAAAGTGGGTTCAATAATGTGGGTAGCTTTCAAAAATTCCCTATGGTAGTGCATGAGGGTTTTCTTTATGGCGGCTTGATTGGGATCTGATCTGAGTAAGAAAAGGTGGTGTGCTCCAAGGGGAAAAAAAATACTTAGTATACTATGGAGAGAGCTAGGAGAGAAAGGAGAGAAGTTCCTTAGATTTCTTCTTGACATGAGCGGCGGCAGAGTAGGGAGTCGTTCCGGTGGAGATTAAGTCTTCATACAGTGTGTGTTAGTAATATTGATAATAAAGTTCCTAGAAGAGAAATATGGGATTTGTTCAATGAATATGGTGTGGTGGTCGATGTGTCTATGCTGAATAGAAGAAGGTATGGTTTTGCAAATTTTGCTTTTGTTAGATATCGTTTCTATGAAGAATCACAAAAGGCTATCTCTTTTGGTAATGGGAGAAGGTTAGATGGTCAGTCTTTGATTGTGAGAAAAGCCTCTGCAAGGATAATTGATAGGGGCCAACAGGCCAGAGTGTATACCGGTAGAAGTTTTATTCAATATGATAGAAGATGTATAGATTCAGACCTGAGGACAGAGGAAGGAGTGTTTACGGTAATGATCGACTCAAGGAGATTGGAAACATGTTCAGAAGTTGACAGAATAATTATTCTGTTCAGGATCGTGGCAGAATATGGAAGAGGAAGAGAATCGCGCAACCTGGTTCGAAGCCATCTAATAGTAAGGAGGAAAATTTACATGAAGTTACGATTAATGTCAGAAAACAACCAGAGGTCATCGATGTTCCCCCATTAATTGTGTTGAATGATGGTAAGGATAAGGAGGAGAATGGGCAGAGCTCTGATAAGTATCTACTAGAGTTGGAGTATGGATATGTATCGTTTGAAGAAGTTGATTTGGCATTCGACATCCCTGATGAAGATATGTTATGGCTTGAGAAAAGTGCAATAGAATTACTCTCATCCAATGCTAATTCGGGGGAGATTTTGGAGCTTATAAAAGAGCAAGACAACACAGTGAATGTGAGTATATGGAGTAATCTGATGCTAGTGGAATCCACTATACCAAAATCCACTATATCAATTAATTTTATTAACCAAAGAAAATAGCAGAAAGAAAAAGGAATCAAGCTAGTCAGACGGCCTACACTAATCAACAACAAAAGAGGGCCAAAATCACAAAAAACAACATCAAAACAAAGTTGCAAAAAAGGTACTGCACACTCAAAACCACTGTTTGCACAAACATCAGCTTCACTGTTTGCCCCTCTACAAAAAAGAATCCACGATAAAAAGGCCTTGTAAATTTAGAGTTGCAGCAACTATCTATTCCGCCTTCACTAATGCAACAAAAACCTTTTAAGAATCAACTGCCTCTAAAGATAATAATTTCATTCTGCAAAAAATGCCTTCCGAGCTCATCATAAGACGCAAACACATTTCTAAACACACACTGATGCGCCAAGGGTTTATCATGGTCTTGAAGAGCACAATGAAACTAATGAAGATCATGCTACGGATAAACAAGGAGATGCCTCGGATATTCAAGAAGCTGCTACGATTGATCCCGGCTTGAAAGGAAGCTTGGAGGAGCATGGAGATGATGGGATCCCACATGGCCGGCCATTGCATGGAGCAATTGCACAAGACTGGGCACATGACCGGCCATGGCATGGAGCAATCGCACATGACCGGGCACAACCAGCCATTTGATCCTTTAGCAATCCCACTAGGTCCTATGACAAGGGCTCAGACTAAAAGGTTCAAGGAAGCTTTATTAGGCTTGGTACGAACTCATCTTGGAGGTTTGAAGTCCATTGAAGATCAATTGGAGAGCATTGAAGACATCAAGCCATGGAATATTCCCAACGATTCTAAGCCATGCACTTTGCTTGAAATCGTTGAGCATTAGAGTTATCATTGTGTAATTCGGCCAATTGGGCCTTTATTCTATCTTAGATTAGTTATTTAAATAGTTTAGAAGACATTGGGTTGGACTTTGTTTGACTAAGTCCAATCCTTGCTTAATTATGTAATGTTATTTACTTTTCCTAGTAGTACAAGGAGTAGGCAATTTCCTTGATCGTTCCTTTATGTTTATGCCGCCCTTATGGCTTTAGGATTAGGAGGGTTTTGCGTTATCTTTGCCTATATAAAGGCATCAACCCCCTCTTGTAAACACAAGTCAAGTTATCAATAAAATTGAGAGGTTTATTCACCCATATCGATTATTTGGCTTCATTGTTCTAGTTTGAGCAAACTTAGGGTTCTTCAATCTTGTAGAGTCCTAGCAAACAATTAGGTTGTGATTGCTTAATTGTTTGTGAATCTTGTGATCTTAAGAGTTCAATTGCAGGTCTAATTGGATACTTAGGGCGACGAACGAAGGGATTAAACTTTGTGAAGATTGTTCAATCGATTGATCAAGGAGTGGAGGAACTTCAAGTCGACTTTGGTGGCTATTCAAAGGGTAGATTTGAATCTAATACAACTAGATTCGTATTAATAGGTAATCAGAGCATAGCTTGTCATCTTCAATCGGTAACTCTATCCTTCTATTCATCTATCATCAAGTTTTTCATCTGTCTTATTCATCTTCTTGGAAAGTTCAAAAAAATCAGAATCTTTGAAAAATCATAGCGGATTTATCTTAACTCTGTTTGCTTTGAAATTTCAGGTTTGAGGTCCTTATAACTAGTAGTTATATCGAAAAATATATAAAAAAATATTTAAAAAAATTTTTCGACCAGAAACTTGTGATTTTTGTTCCGGATTCGTTTGAGCTCGGAAAGCTGTGAAATTTGAGCTTTAGACTTCTTTTAGTGTGATATTTCTGGGAAAATATTGAAAAAAATAAAAAAATATATGTAGCTCTAATCACAATTTTGGGTTCTAGGGTTTAATCTAGGTTATTTGGGAATTAGGGTTTATCTTGTGCAATTGATTCAATTTGTTGGAATTAACCCTAATTGATTGTGTGATTGAGACCCTTTGGTTGCTTTTGCTGTGAATTGAGATTTAATTTGAAGAATTTCAGGTTTGAAACCCTATTGGAGACAAGTGGTACAAAATTGGATTTAAGTGGTACTAGGGTTTTCTAATTGATTGAATTGTTTGAATTGTGCTTGAATTGAGTTTTTGTGCAGCAAGTTTGGAGAAGGAATTCGACATACAAGGCCTGCATAAGTGGTTTGGTTTTGGTTTTTGATCACTTTCCTTTGATTCACAAAGAATTTTGCTATTAATTGTTTGTTCCTCAAGTAGGTCACGAGAAGAAAGGAGTTCTCTAGGAGTTGCTCTTATTAGGCCTATTGAAGCTAGTAAAATGCGTAATCTTGTGAGATCATCAAGAGAGTAGTGGACCGCCAATCCATAGGAATTGGCTGCAAACACGAGAGCACAAATCAAGGTATACACACACACACACACACTTGTGAGGAATTTTTACTACTAATCTTTGTTCTTTTGTAGGTACAATGGGAGATAGAAAAGAAGAGCAAAATAAAGAAGTAAATACGAATGCCATGTTGCAACAAATCATACAACAACTTGGTACCATGACAACGAGATTGGAGGCATTAGAAACTCGAAATCAATAAGCTCAACAAAGAGCCAATGTCGCAATCAACGATGAGAGAATTCAACTTCCACCACCGAGGCAAGTTGCTAGGTTGGATCCCATGGAGAGATTGAGGCAACAAGAACTTGGTGGACAAGCTCACAATGAGAACATGCGGCCTAGGAGGGGAGTTGAAAGAGAAGAGCCTAAAGACAACATCAAGTACAAAATCCCTAAATTCAATGGGAGAGGGTCACCATCGGATTACTTGGAGTGGGAGACAAAATTGGATATGTATTTTGATTATTATCCTCATGTCGAGCCTAAGAAGGTGCAAATTGCTACTCTTGAATTTACGGAGAATGCTTTGAATTGGTGGAATCAATTGGTTCAATCAAGGAGAAGAAATTTAAAGAGACCTATTGATACTTGGTTGGCGTTGAAAAGTTTAATGAGAAAGAGATTCGTTCCAAGCTACTATACCAATTCTCTTTATCAAAGTTTGCAATCTTTAAGGCAAGGAACAAGGAGTGTTGATGAGTACTAATCCGAGATGATGTTGTTGATCTCTAGGGCCAAGGTTGATGAAGCTCCACAAGCCACTATGGCTAGGTTTTTGGCGGGGTTGAATAGAGAAATTCATGATATTGTGGAGATGCAACAACACTATGATGTTGAAGAGTTGCTTCAACATGTATTGAAGTCCGAGAGTCAAGTGAAAAGGAATGGCGCAAAAAAGAGCTTTGCATCATCATCTAGCTCATGGAAAACTCCAATCAAGAAAGATGAGAAATCATCCAACAAGGAGAAGGAGTTGGCGCAAAAGGGAAGCCCTAAATCCGATTCTAAATCTTCATCAAGTTCTTCTTCTAAGAATCATGTTAAGTGTTTTAAGTGTCAAGGATTTGGTCATTATGCTAAGGATTATGTTAACAAGAAAGTGATGTTTTTGAATGATCAAGGAGAAATCGAAAGTGAAGATGAAGAATTTGCCCTAGGTTTTAGTGGTGATGGAGGTGATGAGAGGGGATTTGCGCATGATGATAAGGATGATGATGGTGATACACCGTCACTCTTGAACTTAGTTGCAAGAAGAACTTTAAGTGCCTATGTTAAAGGAGATGTGAACAATCAAAGGGAGAATTTGTTTCATACTAGGATGTATGCGAATAGGAAGCCTAGTAGTATGATCATTGATGGAGGGAGTTGTACAAACATAGCTAGTGTCTACTTAGTGAAGGAGTTAGCGTTACCTACCACTAAACCCCCTAACCCTATAGTTTAGGATGGTTCAATGATAGAGAGGAAATTAAGGTTAACAAACAAGTTTTAGTTTCTCTTTCTTTGGGCAGGTACAATGATGAGATGCTATGTGATGTGCTACCAATGCAAGCATGCCATGTCTTACTTGGTCGACCATGGCAATATGACAACAAGGTTCATCATGATGGTGAGACAAATAAGTATTCCTTTATGTGTGGTAAGCGTCCTATTACTTTGATTCCTTTATCACCTCAAGAAGCTTTAAAAGATCAAATTAAAGTGAGAGATGAGTTTGCTAAGATAGAATCCGATTATAGGGCTAAAGAAAAGGCTAAACATGCTAATTTGAATGTGAATTGCATTGAAGGCAAATCTGATTTGGTTGATAAGCATGCTAGTTGTATGAAAGTTGTTAAGGAGTGTATGTTAGCTACTAAGAGTGAGATTAAAGAAGCTTTGAATGATAATTCTGTTTTAATCTTGCTTTTTCTTAAAAATACACTTGCTACTAAAAACTTGAAAAGAGAGCTTCCAAGCAACATTGTTTCTCTTTTGAGTGATTATGTAGATGTGTTTCTTGAAGAGATTCCTAGCGGTTTACCACCAATTAGGGGGATTGAACATCAAATTGACTTCATCCCTGAAGCGTAAATACCTAATAAGCCAGCTTATAGGACAATCCTGAAGAAACAAAGGAATTGGAGAAGCAAGTTGGAGAGCTACTACAAAAGGATTTTGTGCGTGAAAGCCTTTCTCCATGTGCAGTTCCTGTTTTGCTTGTTCTTAAGAAGGATGGAACTTGGAGAATGTGTGTTGATTGTAGGGCAATAAACAACATAACGGTAAAGTATCGTCACCCTATTCCTAGATTAGATGATTTGCTTGATGAATTGCATGGTGCTTGTTTATTTTCAAAGATTGATTTAAAGAGTGGCTATCATGAAATTCGCATGAAAGAGGGTGATGAATGGAAAACTGCCTTTAAAACTAAGCTAGGGTTGTATGAATGGTTAGTTATGCCTTTTGGATTGACTAATGCACCTAGTACATTCATGAGGTTAATGAATCATGTTTTGAGAGCTTTTATTGGCAAGTTTGTTGTTGTTTATTTTGATGATATACTTGTGTATAGCTGAAACCTATAAGAGCATGTTAGGCATCTAAGATGCGTGTTAGATGTACTTAGGGTTGAGAAGTTGTATGCTAACCTTAAGAAGTGCACCTTTTGCACAAACAAGCTTGTTTTTCTTGGTTTTGTGGTGTCAACGCAAGGTATAGAAGTTGATGAGGAGAAGATCAAAGCAATCAAAGAATGGCCAACTCCCACCAACGTTGGTCAAGTGAGATCTTTTCATAGACTAGCCGGATTCTATAGGAGGTTTGTTAAGGACTTTAGCACCTTAGCCGCACCTATTACTAGTGTGATGAAGAAGAATGCACCATTCAAGTGGGGAAAAGAACAACAAGAAGCATTTGAGTCCTTGAAGGAAAAACTAACTAATGCTCCTTTGCTTGTTTTGCCTAACTTTAACAATACTTTTGAGATTGAATGTCATGCATCAGGGGTTGGAATTGGAGCTATTTAATGCAAGGTGGGAAGCCCGTCGCATATTTTAGTGAGAAATTGAATGGGCCTGCATTGAATTATCCAACCTATGATAAAGAGTTGTATGCTCTGGTGAGGGCGTTGCAAACTTGGCAACACTACCTATGGCCTAAGGAATTTGTGATTCATACGGATCATGAGAGCTTAAAGTATTTAAGAGGCCAACAAAAGTTGGACAAGAGACATGCTAAGTGGAGTGAGTTCATAGAGAGCTTTCCTTATGTTGTGCGATACAAACAAGGTAAGGAGAATGTTGTAGCCGATGCTTTGTCAAGGAGGTATATATTACTTTCCATGCTTGATTCTAAGTTTCTAGGATTTGAGTATATTAAGGAATTATATGCTAGTGATGTTTACTTTGGTGAAATCTTTAAAGAATGTGAAAATTCTAGATTTGGAAAGTATTATAAGCATGATGGATTTTTGTTTAAAGAGTCTAGATTATGTGTATGATCGGTCGTTGATTAAATCACAAGATAAATTCCCCACAAACCAATTAACAAAATGATAAACTACTTAGCTAGGGTAAGTAGGGGTCGAATCCACAGGGAAGGTATGAATCAAAGTTAAATCTTACAGAAGAAATTCTAACCTAGAAAAGATATTTTTGGATTTTTCAAAATAGATTAATTAAACTAGAAAACAATTAAAAGAAATCTAAACTAAAGATTTAAAATAGAGTTTAGTAAAAACAATGAATAAAAGCATACTTCTTCTCCTTTAGGCAACTACTTTGATCAAGTGAATCATGGATCATAGACATTAAACATAAATTTGGCTTAGATTGCAATCAATTAAGAATCATAAATCACTCCAAATCGGTATATAGCCTAAGACGTAGACATCAACTTTCATTGAAACAAAGTAATCCTCTTAATATCTTAAACAACTCCATTTAAATAATTGGTATAGGAGAGGAATACTCGACCCTCCAACATGCTAAGAAGAATTAACCCGCATCTCGCTGACGATTAATCTCTATTGTTCCTAATCAAACATTCACCCTGCGAAGAATCATAGGATAGACATTAAGATTTACTTTTCCACATGCATGATAAATCAATACCAAACTTGCCTACGTCAATTTCCATCTCGGCCTAAAGATTTCGACAAGGTTTGATATCCCATTGAACCTAGGACTCCTAGAATTACAATTGTTACTTGGACCAACTTTAGCTTGACTCAAGCTACTTGAATCTAACTATAGCATTCATAAATCTCAAGATATGTTGTACACCAAATGAATCAAAGTATGAACACATAAGATGAAGCATAGAGATAAGAAACGTATTTAAACAAAAAAAGCTGAAATTATTAAGAACAAAAGTCTCACCAATAATTCATTGATCAAAAGTACCTAAGGAAAATAAGTATAAAAGGTTTAGCTACTCATGGATTGCAAGCAATCCATGAGAGACTTACAATACTTGGAGGCCGGCTGCCTCCTCCCTCTCCTTGACTTAACTAGACCTAGAAAACTAGGGCAAATTATGTAGAAAAGTATTATGAGAGGTTCCTTAGGGTTCTAGACTTAAGAGGGTATTTATAGAGGTGGTTTAGGGCTAATTTAGAGTTTAAACAAACCCTAAGGACGTGCTGGGCTGCTCTTCAAGTCTTCAAGCTAGTCCAAATAAGAATTTGGGCTTAATTGGATCAATCCCGCATAAAAGGCCCAAGACAGTTTCTGTCCGCTGACTTCAGGGGCATTTTTGTCCACGTAAACATTCGAACTGGGCTTCGACCGAAACACAAAAGTTGTAGATCTTGGAGTTAGCTTTCCAACGACTACTCATACGTCTCAAACGGAGCTCTGGATCAAAAGTTATGGCTAAAATACAGAAAAGTCGCCAAATCTGGAAACAAGTGAAGAGGCTTCAAGGTGAAGACACGCATGATGGCATGCTTGGCGCACGCATGGCTGCATCCCGACTCCCCCTGGACGCCAATGTAGATGGCTTGTGCGCCCAGGGCGTTGCTCTCAGCCCCCATGCTGCCAGTGCCCATGTGCTTGTTGGTGGCATGTCTCGACTAGCGCTGGGCGCCCATGTGCTATGCTTGGCGCCCCATGTGGTTTGCCTCGCGACCCATGTATTCCAGTGCTTTGACACATCTTGACATGTTTTCTTGCCTTGAAATTCAACTTTGCTCCTTTGCTTCAAACTCTTGAAAATCAATCTTATGATGATAGAATTGACTCTTCAAGCTCGTCAATCACGAATATATTGGCTCCATTCTTCATCCAAATTACCCTTGGAAAATATTTGTGCGAATAATCATCCAAAAAGGCTCCAAAAAGGTACAAAAATGGTGATTTTGCACTTTTCTTCACTTTAACACCTATAAACACAAATATACCAAATATAAGGCATAATCAAGCATAAAATACCCTAAAAGCATAGGAAAATGACCATAAAAAGATGCATAATTTTGGTCCGATCATATTTTCCCCACACTTAAGCTTTGCTAGTCCCTAGCAAACTAAGGTTAATCCTAAGAAAACAAAAAGGTTAGTGACTAAACTAAGCAACATATTGATTCCACTTTCATAGGTGTACGGCGGCACTTAGCATGTGACGCAAGCCTTTAAACCTCTATACGTCTATAAAGGAGGAATTATAGTCTCTTGAGGGTTTACTTAACTAGAACGATACCCACAAACATTATGTAACATTAACTAGAGACATCAAACTTTAGAAAACAAAGTACTTCTAACAAATTAAGAATTTAATCTTCATTTTCTAGTCAAATGCAATATAAGTTAGTGAAAATACAAAGACCATAAAGTTCAAATCAACTATGCACAAAATCACTCCAATCAATAATGTATGTTCTAAGATCAACATACCTTGGATAAATTTGACAAGGAAAACTTACCATAAGCTTGCATTTTCATCAATTTCCAAAGAGAAAGTAATATCATGGATATTATTCAAAAATTAAGATGGGTTTTAAAAGAAATAGCCCAAAATTTCTAAGCAAGGTTACTAACCTTAGAAGTGTCCATGAATTGGGGCTACTAACTCCCTTTATTTGAGGTTACTAACACTCATTTTTACAAGAGGGACAATATTTCCGCTTTCCATGCCTCTTATCCTTTTTCCAAGGGTTACTAACTCCTTTTGTTAAAGAAAAGAGTGACAACAATGGATTAATTAATATTTTTTATTTAATTTTTTTAAGCAAGAAGATATCTCTTCTCCTCTTAACATGAAAACACTTCTTTTAAAAGATTTAAGCTACCCTTCATACCCCCACACTTAGTCTTTGACATATCCATGACATACTTCTATAAATGTACACAAGATTCAACACAAGTTCTAGAAGTAATGCACTTGTCAAACCATTTTTGGGTATGAAAAACCTTATTAATTACACTTCTCAATCTAAGAATGAAATTATACATAAGAAAATTTGAAAAATATTTTCAATGTATTCAAACTAATTAATATTATAAAAGACTATACTCATGGGAATTAAACCAAAATTTAATAGAGATACAAAACAATTTTTAATTTTCTTCAAAAATTTTGAAAAATTTGTCTCTAATCAATAAGATAGAAAAGAAAATAGGATCTTGAAAATAGACTACTTCTTCCCCGCACACTTAAAAGACACATTGTCCTCAATGTGTGATGTGCTAGTATTTTGACAAAAAATTTCAAAACATGTTGTTTTGAAAACTTTTGGAAAAATGAAGTGCACAAGTAAGACTCGATCTAAAAAGTGTCGACACAATTTAATAAATCAAGCAAACTTACTACTAGCAATTAAATCACAATAAATGGGGTAATCCAATTAATTGAACACATGCAAGAGTTAATTCACTTAGAAAGTATGCATCCAATCTTGAGCAAATTAATCTAAACATATCAATCATAGCATTCAAACACATAAGTCTTACATAAGATCCAAATAGAACAAATACAAATACAAATGCATGCAATGCCATGATAAAAATGCAAAACATAAAAGAGTTCATAACATATGACATCCTAAGGATAAGAATCATCGGCCTCTCCTTGGTCTCCTTTGACCCATGGAATCACATAGGGTATCCCCCATTCTCTCCATGTAAGCTCTCATCTCACTCCTATGTTGCCTCATCTCTCGAACCATAAGTTGTTGAAATTCTCTCATAGGAAGTTCTTGGAAATTTTCTTCATCAACTTCCAAGGATGGTTGTCTTGTCCCTTGTGATTGTTCAAGTCCTTGTGCATAAGTCCTTCTTTGCACATTGTACCAATGTACCTCATTGGTAACAACTCTCCTCCTTAAACCCAAATGACTTAAACAATTCACATCAATAACATTGTCTTCATTGTTGAAGCGATATTCATCATCAACTTCAACTCCTTTCTTGACCAAAATCTTGCTAATCAACAATGGAAAAACAAATGCCTTATCTTCATGTGAAGAGTGAACTACTCCCACATCCTTGAGAGTAACAACCTAGCCATTGGTATTCCATTACAATGACCTAATCCATGGCAAAGCTTGTCTACCACATAGAAGTCTTCAATGCGAAGCTTATGCTTGTTACTACTCCTAGGAATGACATTATGATGCAATAAGTAACACACAAGTCTATCCCTTGGTTCCATATACTTGACTCTTACCTCTCTACTCCCTTGGTTATCCATACCAAGAGGAATGTCAAACCTCCTCAAAGCACCATCCCTTTTCCATGTGCTCTTGGTGGCGGTCCTTTGCTCTCCATTAACATAAGTATGACTACCCTCATTGTTCAAATCAAGTAAGCGGCATAGATATTCCTCATCAACTACAATGTACTTATCTTTAACCATTGTGTTGATGGTGTAAGAATAACCATCACGCTCCTTGTCTATGTTGGCATAAAATTGTTTCACTAAATTGGGATAGTAGTATCCATCTACTTGAAGAAGTGATCCCCAACCTCTATTGACAAACAATTGGCTAACTCCAAGTTCTTGATCAATGTTAGCTGGAAGCACTTTTTCTATAATGAAAGAGTTGTTATACCTTGCTTCATACCACTCTTGACATTCATTATCAACAAATATGGGTGGCGGCACACTAATGTAAGGTTGTATGGTGGTTTCCTCCTCAATAGGTGCGGCTTGAGATGTTGATGCTCTTGCTCTCACTCTTCTCGACATTTTTTCGAACACTTGGTGGGCACTAAGTTACCTTGTAGGGTTTCTTGAAAAATCTTTCTTTAAAATCCAATGTAGCACTCCCCAATGCTCTAAAATGCTCCAATCAACTTCCAAACTATCTCTTATCTCCTTTCTAATCACTCCAAACAAGAATCCAAAGAAAACAACCACTTTCCCAAAACATGATAATTTGAAAAATTGATGGATTTGATGGAAAAAGTGTTGAATGTTCAAATGGGTAAGTGTTTAAGGTGATAAAAAGATGAAAGAAATAATTTGTAAGAGATGAAGTAGTAAAATTTGAAAATTAAAGTGAGTGAATATGTGAATGTAGGCAAGAGAGTCGAAAATTAAGTGGGTTTTGGATGAAGATGGGTGTTGAAGGATTTGAAGTGGGTGTTGGGTGGTATTTATAGTAATTTGCGATGGGTGATGGGTGTAGTGAGTTGGGTGACATCGGCATGGCATGGGTGCTGTCAGCGGCACATGGGTGCTCAGGCAAAGCACCTGGGCGCCCACCTTGAGTCGGCCTCCAGCACAGGCCCTTGCGGCTGGGTGCTAAGGCTTTCCAGCTGGGTGCCCAGGCTTGCGGCATGGGAGCCCAGCTGGGATCGGGCTTGGTCCCTTTGCTTCCAAATTTCAATTTTTTGCTACCAAACTCAATTCCAAATATTTCTTCAATCCAAAAACACTTGATTTTCACCAAAAATTCCACTTGATAACCATCAAAAGATTGACCTTATGTTCTTATCACTTAAGAGTCTATATGTATGAGATGCATGAGATAATTATACAATGATAATATGCATGGAAAAACATTCAATTCAAGAAAATTAATTGATATGCATCAATCATCAATCAAACATAATTAAATGAGATTAAAGTTCAAGAAAGCTTCTCTTTTTTTGCAAAGTGTAAGCTCCGATACTCTTGATGTGTGCTTCCTTTCCTTGTCTTCATTGCTCGATCGATTCCCTTGAGTTGAAAATGCAAAATGACCTATAACTAAGAAAAAGAAAATTCAAAAGAAAAGGATAGATGTTACTATATTGGGTTGCCTCCCAATTAGCGCCTTCATTTAATGTCTTTGGCTAGACATCCTCGTGGACTATTCTCCTTTGGTGAAGGAACGTTGAGTGTGCTCCTTCAAAAGTTCCACGGTGATGTTGAGAGTGTCACTCATGACTTTGAAAAGTTCAATTATGGCTCCATCAATTTTGAGTAACTTCTCTCGAGCTTCCTTCAATTCCTTGTTGATATCTTCACGCGTGTTGTTGGAAATTTTGCCTCTTTCTCCAAGCTTCTCTTTGTTTTTCTTCTTGATCCAACTTGGAGGTGCAATTGCTTGAGTCAACGCTTCCAATACTTCATATGCGTCCTTCACAGTCCTATCGAATAAGGGTATGTTGTTGATGCTATCCACAAGAAGTTGATCATCGACTTCTAATCCTTGATAGAAGCACTCGATCAAAACTTGTTGTGAAATGCCATGTTGAGGGCAATCAACACAAAGTGTCTTGAATCTCTCCCAAGCTAGGTGGAAATTCTTATCCTTGCGTTGTCGAAAAATTGTAATCCTTTGCCTCCCCTTTGAAAGTTGTTCATTTGTCATGGTTGAAGATGTTGTACCTAACTCTTTCTTTACCCACTTTTCCACTACACAAACAAAATCATTAGTTTTCAAAGATAAATTTGATGAAAGTTTGGGATGAATTACATCACCATCAAACTCCATCGTCAATGAGCCATCAAAAACATCGATTTTGGTGTGAGAAGTCCTTAGGAAAGGCCTTCCTAATAAAAGAGGGCATTGATCCTTTGTAATTTCTCCTTCCATTTCCATAACAAAAATATCAATAGGAAAAATCAAATGTTGCACTTTAATCAAAATGTTCTCTAGCACACCTTTGGGATGTACCAAAGATCCATCGACCAATTGAAGAACAACATCAGTGTATTTTAAAGGACCAACATTTAAAGTTTGATAGAAAGAATAAGGCATAACACTTAAAGATGCTCCTAAGTCAAGCATAGCATTATCAATGATAGTATTTCCAATTGAACAAGTAATTGAAAACATACCAGGATCCTTGCATTTTGGAGGTAAATGTCTTTGCAAAACAGCAGAAACTGTTGCTCCAACATTCAACTTACCTTGCAACCCTTTCTTGTTTGTACACAATTGCTTAAGAAGCCTTGCATACCTTGGTACTTGTTGAATTGCATCAAGAAGTGGGATGTTGACCTCGACCTTTCGAAAAATATCCAAGATGTCTTGATCTTCATCTTCTTTCATTGATTTCCTTGACTTGGTTGGAAAAGGTTCCTTCTTTGAATCCAATTTGGGCTTGACCACAGAAGTTTCCTTAGCTTCTCCATTATCCTTGACAAATTCTAGAATAATGGGTTCATCATCTTCAATCTTAACTTCTTTTGCTAGCACATGCAATTCTTCTTCTTTCTTGCTTGTCCCTTCATCCATTGTAGACTTAGTTGGATATGGTTCTTCCAACTCCTTTCCACTTCTCAAGGTAATAGCGTTCACATTTTCCTTAGGTGGCACTTTTGATTGAGATGAGATCATGTTTTGGCCTTGTGCTTTGAGCTCATTAACATCACTTGCCAATTGACCTAATTGCTTCTTGATGATCTCCATGGTCTCTCTCATTTGTTGCATTCCCTCAGAATAGTGTGAAGATTGCCTTGGATAGTTGTTTGGCCTTGCTTGGTAAGCACCTTGGTTCCCATAAGAATTGTAGCTTCTTGGAAATGGCTCTTGTTTCCTTTGAAATCCCTCTTGCATTCCTAAAGCATTGACTTCTTCAACATCATCTTCGACCAAAGTAGGGCACTTATCCATGTGATGTCCTAATGAACAAATCCCACAAACCTTTTGCACACTTGATAAGTTCGATTTGACCAAATCAGTGAGCAAAGCAATTTGTTGATTTGCTTCTTCAATTCGTTGCTCCAATGTAGAGGAATGGGTTGAGACTTCATTGATTCTTCTAATGTTTCCATCTCTTTGTGCACAATTCTCTCAAGTACCAAATTGTTGTGTGTTGGCGGCCATGTTCTCGATCAAAGTCCAAGCATTGGTGGGAGTCTTGTCGATGAAAGCCCCTCCACTTGCAGAATCTATGGAAGATCTATCAAATGGGAGTAAACCTTCATAGAAATACTGAATAAGCAATTGTTGAGGAATGTGATGATTTGGACAACTTGAGCACAACCTCTTAAAACGTTCCCAAAACTCGTACATAGTCTTGCCTTGGGATTGCTTAATTCCACTTATCTCTTTTCGAATGCTTGAGGCTTTATGAACAGGAAAGAATTTTTCCAAAAACAACTGCTTAAGGCTCATCCAAGAAGTGATTGAACCACAAGGCATGTAGTACAACCAATCCTTTGCACGATCCATAAGCGTAAAAAGAAAAGTTCTAAGTTTAAATTGCTCGTCAGAGATACTTTGCATCTTCATGGATGAACAAACAATTTGAAAATCTGTGAGATGTCGATGTGGATCTTCTCCAGGCATACCATGAAATTTTGGCAATAAATGAATGAATCCAGACTTGATCTCAAAATTTTCTTCATTGGGTGGATATTGAATTGCTAAGTGCTGTGTAGTCACATTTGGGGCAGCAAGTTCCCTCAAAGTCCTATTGTTGTTGTTTTCTTCGGCCATGTTTTCTCTTGGGGATTGTGATTCCAAACTTGAAGAAGAAGTGGTGGAACGTAGAGAGCTAGCTTGAGAACTTGGTGTTGACGAATCTCCTTCTTGCTCTCGAAACAAATTCTCCTTCCTTAGTGCAAAGAGTGTACGTTCAAGCTCAGAATTGAATTCTAAGTCCTTGGTACCACTACTCCTTGTATTTGGCATACAACACCTAGAAAGAACTTAAACAAAGAATCCAACAATAACAAGTAATTTTGAAAATAAAAAGTAAAGGAAAATTAACTAAACTAAAAATTGAAAAGAAAAATAACGAAAAATATAAAGGATAAAGATAAGAAATTCTTAAGTAATAATTCGCCTTCGATTACTAAAACCTTCCTCGGCAAGATAAATCACAAGATAAATTCCCCACAAACCAATTAAGATAAGAAATTCTTAAGTGATCGGTCGTTGATTAAATCACAAGATAAATTCCCCACAAACCAATTAACAAGTAGATAAACTACTTAGCTAGGGCAAGTAGGGGTCGAATCCACAGGGAATGTATGAATCAAAGTTAAATCTTACAGAAGAAATTCTAACCTAGAAAAGATATTTTTGGATTTTTCAAAATAGATTAATTAAACTAGAAACAATTAAAAGAAATCTAAAATAAAGATTTAAAATAGAGTTTAGTAAAAACAATGAATAAAAGCATACTTCTTCTCCTTTAGGCAACTAATTTGATCAAGTGAATCTTGGATCATAGACACTAAACATAAATTTGGCTTAGATTGAAATCAATTAAGAATCATAAATCACTCCAAATCGGTATATAGCCTAAGACGTAGACATCAACTTTCATTGAAACAAAGTAATCCTCTTAATATCTTAAACAACTCCATTTAAATAATTGGTATAGGAGAGGAATACTCGACCCTCCAACATGCTAAGAAGCATTAACCCGCATCTCGCTGACGATTAATCTCTATTGTTCCTAATCAAACATTCACCATGTGAAGAATCATAGGACAAGCATTAAGATTTACTTTTCCACATGCATGATAAATCAATACCAAACTTGCCTACGTCAATTTCCATCTCGGCCTAAAGATTTCGACAAGGTTTGATATCCCATTGAACCTAGGACTCCTAGAATTACAATTGTTACTTGGACCAACTTTAGCTTGACTCAAGCTACTTGAATCTAACTATAGCATTCATAAATCTCAAGATATGTTGTACACCAAATCAATCAAAGTATGAACACATAAGATGAAGCATAGAGATAAGAAACGTATTTAAACAGAAAAAGCTGAAATTATTAAGAACAAAAGTCTCACCAATAATTCATTAATCAAAAGTACCTAAGGAAAAGAAGTATAAAAGGTTTAGCTACTCATGGATCCATGAGAGACTTACAATACTTGGAGGCCCGCTGCCTCCTCCCTCTCCTTGACGGCGCAAGACCTAGAAAACTAGGGCAAATTATGTAGAAAAGTATTATGAGAGGTTCCTTAGGGTTCTAGACTTAAGAGGGTATTTATAGAGGTGGCTTAGGGCTAATTTAGAGTTTAAACAAACCCTAAGGACGTGCTGGGCTGCTCTCCAAGTCTTCAAGCTAGTCCAAATAAGAATTTGGGCTTAATTGGATCAATCCCGCATAAAAGGCCCAAGACAGTTTTTGTCCGCTGACTTCAGGGGCATTTTAGTCCACGAAAACGTTCGAACTGGGCTTCGACCAAAACACGAAAGTTGTAGACCTTGGAGTTAGCTTTCCAACGACTACTCATACACCTCAAACGGAGCTCTGGATCAAAAGTTATGTCCAAAATACAGAAAGGTCGCCAAATCTGGAAACAAGTGAAGAGGCTTCAAGGTGAAGACACGCATGATGGCATGCTTTGTGCGAGCATGGCTGCATCCCGACTCCCCCTGGCGCCAATGTAGATGGCTAGCGCTGGGCGCCCATGTGCTATGCTTGGCGCCCCATGTGGTTTGCCTCGCGACCCATGTATTCCAGTGCTTTGACACATCTTGACATGTTTTCTTGCCTTGAAATTCAACTTTGCTCCTTGCTTCAAACTCTTGAAAATCAATCTTATGATGATAGAATTGACTCTTCAAGCTCGTCAATCACGAATATATTGGCTCCATTCTTCATCCAAATTACCCTTGGAAAATATTTGTGCGAATAATCATCCAAAAAGGCTCAAAAAAGGTACAAAAATGGTGATTTTGCACTTTTCTTCACTTTAACACCTATAAACACAAATATACCAAATATAAGGCATAATCAAGCATAAAATACCCTAAAAGCATAGGAAAATGACCATAAAAAGATGCATAATTTTGGTCCGATCAGTGTACCTTCTTGTTCTTTGCGCATCTTGCTCTTGAGGGAATCACATGAAGGGGGTTTAATGGGTCACTTTGGAGTTGATAGAACATATGACATATTGCATGAACACTTCTTTTGGCCTAAGATGCGACATGATGTAAGAAAGTATGTTGCTAGTTGCATTGTTTGTTTACAAGCAAAATCAACATCTAAGCCTCATGGATTGTATACTCCTTTGCCTATTCCTCATGAACCATGGACTCATATTAGTATGGATTTTGTGTTAGGTTTACCTCGTTCTAGGAGAGGTAAAGATTCTATCTTTGTGGTTGTTGATAGGTTTTCTAAGATGGCACACTTCATTGCATGCACTAAAACGGATGATGCCGTTAATGTAGCTAACTTGTTCTTTAAGGAGATTGTTAGACTACATGGAATGCCTAGGACGATTTTAAGTGATAGAGATGCTAAGTTCTTAAGTCACTTTTGGAGAACTTTATGGGCTAAGTTGGGAACTAAGTTGTTATTTTCCACTACTTGTCATCCTCAAACCGATGGCCAAACTGAAGTAGTTAATAGGACTTTGTCAACCTTACTTAGGGCTTTAATTAAGAAGAACTTAAGAATTTGGGAGGATTGTCTCCCTCATGTTGAATTTGTATACAATAGAAGCATACATAGTACTACAGGACATTCACCTTTTGAAATTGTGTATGGTTTTAATCCTTTAACCCCATTGGATTTGTTGAGTTTACCTTTGAGTGTGCAAGTCGACATGGATGGTACAAGGAAGGCCGATTTTGTTAGGGAACATCATGCTAGGGTTAGAGATCAAATTGAGAAGAAAACACAACACCACATGAAGGTTGCTAACAAAGGGCGCAAGGAAGTCATCTTTGAACCTGATGATTGGGTTTGGTTGCATCTAAGGAAGGAGAGGTTCCCTGAAAAGAGAAAGTCTAAGCTCTTACCTCGTGGAGATGGTCCATTCCAAGTTTTAGAGAGGATCAACAACAATGCCTACAAGCTAGATCTTCCAAGCGAATATGGCAATGTAAGTGCTACTTTTAATGTTTCAGACTTATCCTTGTTTGATAGTGATGCAGATTTGAGGACAAATTCTTTTCAAGGGAGAGGGGATGATGCGCCAAAGGTTTATCATGGTCTTGAAGAGCACAATGGAGTTAATGGAGATCATGCTACGGATAAACATGGAGATGCCTCGGATATTCAAGAAGCTACTACGGTTGATTCTGGCTTGAAAGGAAGCTTGGAGGAGCATGGAGATGATGGGATCGCACATGGCTAGCCATTGCATGGAGCAATCGCACATGACCGGCCATGGCATGGAGCAATCGCACATGACCGGGCACAACCTGGGCACAACCGGCCATTTGATCCTTTAGCCATCCCACTAGGTCCTATGACAAGGGCTCGGGCTAAAAGGTTCAAGGAAACTTTATTGGGCTTGGTACAAACTCATCTTGGAGGTTTGAAGTCTATTGAAGATCAATTGGAGAGAATTTTGAAGACATCAAGCCATGGAATATTCCCAACGATTCCAAGCCATGCACTTTGCTTGAAATCGTTGAGCATTAGAGCTATCATTGTGTAATTCGGCCAATTAGACCTTTATTCTATCTTAGATTAGTTATATAAATCTTTAAAAAGACATTGGGTTGGGCCTTGTTTGACTAAGTCCAATCCTTACTTAATTATGTAATGTTATTTACTTTTCCTAGTAGGACAAGGAGTAGGCAATTTCCTTGATCCTTCCTTTATGTTTATGCCGCCCTTATGGTTTTAGGATTAGGAGGGGTTTGCGCTATCTTTGCCTATGGAAAGGCATCAACCCGCTCTTGTAAATGCAAGTCAAGTTATCAATAAAATTAAGAGGTTTATTCACTCATATCGATTATTTGGCTTCATTGTTCTAGTTTGAGCAAACTTAGGGTTCTTCAATCTTGTAGAGTCCTAGCAAACAATTAGGTTGTGATTGCTTAATTGTTTGTGAATCTTGTGATCTTAAGAGTTCAATTGCAGGTCTAATTGGATACTTAGGGCGACGAACGAATGGATTAAGCTTTGTGAAGATTGTTCAATCGATTGATTAAGGAGTGGAGGAACTTCAAGTCGACTTTGGTGGCTATTCAAAGGGTAGATTTGAATCTAACACAACTAGATTCGTATCACACACTGCAACCCAAATTTCTTGGGTGTCCCAACACAGAAAATTATATCTTTAATTCCAAAGTTTCACCTTTTTTCTCCACAAGAATTTGATTCAATCAGCCTCTACATTTCCTTATTGTAATTGTAGCTCAATACAATGAATTTCTTCCTTAAAGCAAATCAAACTTTTTAGCATCAGCCTCTCCACTATTGTCAATTCTAAATAAAAAAAACTTTATCCCAGAGAGAGATTTTTTTTTGGCCAAATCCCAGATAGAGATTAACGCACCTGCTGAACCTACCAAAATCCCTTATATGAAGCCAATGACCATGAAAGAAACGAAAAAGAAAAACTGATAAATTCATCAGTTCATCAAGAAAAAGAAAAAATAGATTATTCAGTTATAAAAAAAAGAAAAATCTTGTACTGTAAATTTTCTTTCTCTTGGTGTGGCTCACAAGTTGATAAATTTGTACTTTGCATATTTGTGATGCAATTGCAGATTTTCCTTTGTTGGTAAGGGTGAAGACTAAAGACGTTAGGTTCAAATATTAGGGAAGAGAATTAGAAGATTGAAGAAAATATAATTATTTGCTTATAAGTGTTTTCAAACTTTTAATTTTGCATATTAATGAGATGGCGGATTTTCATTCAGTGATGGTGTATAGGATTGATATATCGATGGTGCATCAAATATTTAAAGGCTTAACGTAAAAAAATGCCCTGAACTTTAATTTTGGCCAAATAAGCCTCTGAACTATCTATTTTTGCCGGATAAGCCCTTCTGCTATGAGAAAAAGACATGCCAGCATGCCACGTGACTTGAAAATACCACGTCATTTAGCATAAATTTTCTGAAATTGAAATAAGTTTTAAAAATTAAATTACTGGCGGCATAAAAATAAATTTTCTGAAAATGAATTAAGAATTTATGTTTTTTTAACTTATTTTTTCTTTACATAAAATTTACCCTAAACTGACGTGGCATTTTCAGGCCACGTGACTTGACTTTTTCTCATAGCATAAGGCCTTATCTGGTCAAAATTGATAGTTCAAGGGCTTATTTGACCAAAATTAGAGTTCAAAAGCTTATTTAATCGTTGGCGAAAAGTTCAGGACTTTTTTTTACATTAAGCCAATATTTAAATAAAGGTAAGAGAGGGAAGAGTTTCTTTTTGTGTGCTTAAACTTAAAGCTTGTTCCACTAAAACATGAAATGCACATTTTGACCAAATAAACATATCAAATTGATTGATATTATATGTTATTTTTCTTTTCTTCTTACCGACCAAAGATTGCCTCTTGGAAAAAACCCAAGGTCTCTTCGCTTATACAGAATAACAGAATATTTCTTGTCCTTACATTCGCACTGCCTTGTTCATTATGGCATGTGTGTACATATACTAGGTGAAGTCATGTTTTTAATAGTCAAAACCTTTTAATTATTACTAAAAGAATAATAATTTTATTTCTAATCCAACTTTTAAAACGTTGTTTGACTAGTGAGAAGTTTCCAAGCCAATATCTGCATGCATTGTCATTTTTTGAATTTTATATTTTTGCTATTTGTGCCTGAAATTCTTGTTAACCCGACCCGAATTGCGACCCGACCCGAAATTTGTGGAGCTACGAATTTTGTGGATTTTTCCTAGAGGTCTGTGATGGAAGCGGAGGGGTCTATCTCTTGTACTATTGACAAGTTGTATCGTTTTCTCCCAAAATTAATAAGAATTTCTCTCTGCCCGTGGATGTAGATCAAATTGATCGAATCACGTAAAATCTTCTTGTTCATATTTATTGTTTTAGGCTAGTTTAATCGCAACAATTGGTATCAAGAGCTTGGATTGGATTTCTTGATTGGTCCCTGGTATCTGTTCGTGATAAGGGTTTATTGAGAAATCGTTTTTTCTGGGATTTAGGGTTTTGCGTTTCAAGATGTCTTCATTAGGGAAATTCAACATTGAGAAGTTCAATGGGTCGAATGATTTTATCTTATGGAAGGTAAAGATGAAGGCGATAATGATTCAGCAGAACTGCGCAGGTGCGATTGATAAAGAGATGTTGCCTGAAAAATCAACAGATACGGAGATAAAAGAAATCAATTCGAAGGCTCATAGTGCAATCTTGTTGAGTATTTCTGATGAGGTTTTGAGAGAAGTTGTCGCGGAGAAAGATGCTGCAAGTTTGTGGAAGGCGCTTGATGATAAGTATATGAAGAAGTCATTGACTAATCGGTTGTTGCAGAAGCAACGCATGTACACATTCAAGATGGCAGAAAATACACCAATAAAAGATCATCTTGATAGCTTCAATCGGATTATTCTTGATCTTGGTGGAGTTGGAGTCAAGATAGAAGATGAGGATTTGGCGCTGATTCTCCTATATTCGTTGCCTAGGTCGTTTCAGAATTTTCGGGATACCATGCTGTATGGTAGACACACGATTGCTCTAAAGGATGTTAAAGACGCTTTGCTTTCAAAAGAACTGTAGAGTAAGGTTTCAGCAGATGTCGATGGTGAAGCGGGTTTAATTGTTACACGAGGCAGAAACAAGGAGAAAAGTAGCACTGCTAGGTTCAGATCACGCTCCAAATCGAGGGTATCTAGGCTTCGATGCTTTTACTGTAATGAGAAAGGGCACCTGCGTAAAAACTGTCCTGAGCGCAAGAAAGGTAATTCTAGTGAGAAGAAGGAATCGAATGTAAAGGCTACGGCAGCTATTGTTCAAGAGGGTTCATCCCTTGTGGAGAGTTCAGATGATGAAGTAGGTACTGATATTCTAACTGTTAGTACTGCGGGTTCTGCAAACACATGGGTTCTAGACACTGGTGCGTCTTATCACATGACGTTTTCAAGAAACTTATTCACCACTTTTAAGGAGTGGAACGGAAGTGTGATGTTGGGTGATGAAACAGCTTTGAGTGTTAAGGGCAGTGGTTCAGTGCAGATTAAAACGCATGATGGAACAATTAGAACGTTTGATGCTTGGCTTGTTCCTGAGCTTAGGAAGAATTTGATTTCTTTGGGTACTCTTGATAAACAACGGTACAAATATTCTGGCGAAAATGGGCAGATCAAAGTTTCGAAAGGTGCTATGACTATCTTGAAGGGTAAATTGCAACACGAGATTTACACTCTGATAGGCAATTCAGTAATAGGAGAAGTAGCAGTTTCCGAGTCTCTTGGGGATTCAAATGATCGTACAGAATTGTGGCATCGTAGGTTGGGGCATATGAGTGAGCAAGGACTGTCAATTTTGAGCAAAAGAGGTCTTTTAGATGGGTTAGAATGTAGAAAACTTAAATTCTGCGAAACATGTGTCTTAGGCAAGCAGCGCAGGGTTAAGTTTAGTTTTGGCAAGCATACTTCTAAGGGGATTCTTGATTATGTTCATTCTGATTTGTGGGGTCCTGCTCCTGTGGAGTCTCATAGTAGATGCAAGTATTTCGAGACTTTCATTGATGATTACTCCAGGAAGGTTTGGGTATATTTTCTGAAAACAAAGGATGAGGGTTTTGATCGGTTCAAAGAGTGGAAGATTATGATTGAAAAACGTACCAGTCAGCAAATCAAGACTCTTAGAGCTGATAATGGTTTGGAATTATGTGGTCAAGAATTCAATGAGTTCTACAAGAAAGAGGGTATAGTGAAGCATCACACTGTACGAAGAACGCCACAACAAAACGGGGTTGCAGAACACATGAACCAAACACTTCTACAGCGTGCTAGGTGCATGCGACTAAATGCTGGTTTGTCGAAGAAATTCTGGGCTGAAGCAGTTAATACTGCTGCTTATTTGGTTAATATGTCTCCATCAACTACGATTGATTTGAAGACTCCTCAAGAGGTATGGTACGATAAACCCTCTGATTACTCTGGCTTGAGAATATTTGGTTGTCCTGCTTATGGTCATGTTAATGATGGTGAACTGGAGCCTAGGACAATTAAGTGCATATTTCTAGGATATGGAACTGGTGTTAAAGGTTATAGGTTGTGGCTTTATGATAGCAACAAAGTTATTATTAGCAGAGATGTAACCTTTGATGAATCTGCTATGGTTAGCCAGAAAGATGAGCTTGTTGATCTTGTAGGTACTGACCAGAGTGTGGTATTTGATGCTCCACCTTTGAAATCACCTTCTGTTACTACAGAAGAGCCTAGAACTGAAACTGATGATTTGTCAAAAAGTATAGCAGAAAGGAGAGTCAGAAGGGAAATAAAAAAGCCACAAAGGTATGCAGATTGCATTAGTCTTAATGTTGGTGAAACTGATCCTATTGCATATGCTTTGTCAGTGGCAGAAATTATTGACTCCGATGAACCAAGATCCTATAAGGAGGCAATTAAGAGTGAGAATGCAACAGATTGGTTGTTAGCTATGAATGAGGAGATGCAGTTTCTTGCAAAGAATGAGACATGGAAGCTTGTATCATTGCCAAAAGGAGTGTGACCAGTTGGATGTAAATGGGTATTCAAAAGGAAAGAGGGAATCCCCAGAGTTGAACCTGCAAGGTTCAAGGCTAGACTTGTGGCTAAGGGTTTTTCGCAAAAGGAGGGAATAGACCACAATGAGGTATTCTCACCAGTTGTGAAGCATAAAACTATTCGGGTTCTTCTAGCCATGGTTAGTACTCTTGATCTCTATCTAGAACAGTTAGATGTTAAGACTGCTTTTTTGCATGGTAATCTAGAGGAACAGATTTACATGTCACAGCCTGAGGGATTTATTGATTCTGAGAATGAAGACCATGTGTGCTTATTGCAGAAGTCCTTGTATGGTTTGAAACAGTCTCCTAGACAGTGGTATAAGAGGTTTGACTCATTTATGGTTTCTCATGATTTTGCTAGAAATCAGTATGATAACTATGTGTACTCTAAAAAGTTGTCTGATAGTTCATATATATATTTTCTGCTATATGTTGATGACATGTTGATTGCAGCCAAGGATTTGGCTGAGATTAATAGCCTGAAAGCTTTGCTAAGCAGTGAATTTGAGATGAAGGATTTGGGTGCAGCGAAAAAGATTTTGGGTATGGAGATTTGCAGGGATAGAAAAGCAGGTTTGTTGTATGTATCTCAACAGAAATACATCGAAAAGGTTCTGCAATCTTTTCAAATGGATAAAGCCAAACCGGTTAATACCCCTTTAGCTGCACATTTTAAACTTGATGCTAGTGCTTTACCTAGTTCTGATGATGAAGTTAACTGCATGAGTAGAATACCATATTCTAGCGCAATAGGCAGCTTGATGTATGCTATGGTTTGCACTAGGCCAGACTTAGCTCATGCTGTTAGTGTAGTTAGTAGGTTTATGAGTAATCTTGGTAAAGCTCATTGGGAGGCTGTTAAGTGGATTATGCGATATTTGAATGGAACGAAGAATGTCTGTTTGGTTTATGGTTCTGATGGTAATTCTGGATTGATTGGTTATGCTGATTCTGATTATGTTGGTGACCTTATTAAAAGAAGATCTTTAACATGTTATATATTCACCCTGTATGGTTGTGCTATTAGTTGGAAAGCAACTCTTCAAGCAACTGTTGCTTTGTCTACTACTGAGGCAGAATACATGTCATTGACTGAAGGTATTAAAGAAGGTATGTGGTTGCATGGTCTTGTTGATAGTTTGGGTTTGAATGTTTCGAAGCCTGTTATTTATTGTGATAGGCAGAGTGCTTTGAGTTTGGCGAAAAACCCTGTGTATCATGAAAGATCAAAGCATATTGATGTTAGATTGAATTTTATTCGTGATGCTTTGGATAATAAGGTGGCCACTATAGAGAAGATTCCTACAGCTGATAATCCTGCAGACATGTTGACGAAGCCATTGACAACTGACAATTTCAAGCATAGCTTGGACTTGGTAAATGTTCGCATAGCATGAAGCCCTTAGGGGCTTGATTGGCAGAGAGGGAAGCTTGGCTTATTTTGGTGATTTGGTAAACTTAAGTCAAGGTGGAGATACTTCGATTGGGTTATGTAGAATTCAAGTCAAGGTGGAGAATTGTTATTTGTGCCTAGAATTCTTGTTAACCCGGCCTGAATTGCGACCCGACCCGAAATTTGTGGAGCTACGAATTTTGTGGATTTTTCCTAGAGGTTTGTGATGGAAGCGGAGGAACTAAATACCCTATGTTTATATAAGGGGTCTATCTCTTGTACTATTGACAAGTTGTATCGTTTTCTCCCAAAATTAATAAGAATTTCTCTCTGCCCGTGGACGTAGATCAAATTGATCGAACCACGTAAAATCTTCTTGTTCTTGTTTATTGTTTTAGGCTAGTTTAATCGCAACAATTTTTATTACCGGTTATCTGTTTTTTTTAATAAGTAAATGAGTTTATTTATCCAAGTGCAGCCAATTGCAACAGAATACAAAGTACATGCCACGAGTAACTTACAAAGAAGCTAATAAACATGAAATTAACATCATAAAATCTTAGGGATATAAGTTTCTATCTAGAGCATAATGTGGTATTGATGAAGTCCCTCTTAACATTCTCCAAACCATACAATCTATCTTGAACAACTACTGCAATTGACTTGAATACTGCTTCAACGGGTTGTGACTTTTGCTGAAAATGTCTAGCATTTCACTCTCTCCAAAAACAATAACAATAGGCATTCCACCCGATCTTAAGGATAATTCTAAGTAGTGAACTACTCTTAAGCTCTCTTATAGCCCACTGAAATTCTAATGTCCAGTCTCCTGCAACACAAGAGAATCCACAAGTAGCTAGTACATTAGTCCAAATACCACGAGAATAGTCACATGTGAAGAACATATGGTCTCGGTTTCACTTCTTGATGGCAAAAAGAGCAAATGCAAATCATCTAAAGGAATGCCCTAGTAAGTCAAACAGGCATGAGTGGGTAATCTATCCTGTATTGCCATCCAGTATGTAATTGAATGTTTAGGAACATGATAATTAAACCAAATCAGTCTTTGCCAAGGTACCATTTGCTGATTTGGATCATTTTAGAAGGGAAGCAATAAATCTAAAGACTTAGTGAGCAGAAAGTAATCCCTTTGAGGCTGAGAATGCATGTGAGAGATTAAAGCCCTACAAATGTGCTTCTAAGTAATTAAACTTGTGTTTTCACCATTGATGAAGTAGAGACTACTTAATTACTATCTCGGCCAATTTTTGCTTAGTAATTTCCATTTTTCTTTTTATCCTTTGCTGTGAGAATTTAACATAGTAAAAGGTCTTATTAATCCGAAATTCAAATTACAAGTCTTTGGTCTCATTTTTTTTTTCTCAAAAAGCTTTGTCATGCTTATAAAGTCAATAATCAGTTTACTTTCTCAATGAATATAGATTATATAGATACATGAAGATATAATAGTTAGTAGATGATGTTATATCTTTTGTGTAACAAATTATCAACTATACGGTGCAAGCATTTTTCCCTTTTTAGAAAAGTGTGATGGCATATGCATTTTGGTGAAAGCTTAAGCCAAGCTCTACGCATTTGGATCCACATGCTACAAAAGAATAAAAATCTTCTGAAGAAGATATTGAAAAAAGTTGTATTGAAGGAACAGATTTGTTGTCCATGAATATTGTTGTATATTTTTATCATCAAATCCCCATTTATTTTTCATTTGAAAATTAATCATGCTTTAGCAGATCATCCACACATGGATCATATTCATCAATCATCTCAAGTTAAAAAAGGATGGTCCTAAAATAACTTGCAAAATTTGAAACACATTTTTCCCTTCTCATTGCATCATTTAATTGGTTAGAATATGGGACCTATATAATAAAGTTGAAATGCTCAAATGATAACTCTAAGTTGCATTAATATGTGCATGTTCCTGCCATGTGCAAAATGTTGCTATTTCTGGACCATTTGAAATTAGTGGTCTATTGGTAATTCTGATACTTGACATCGATATGGTTGAATTCTTCTAATCACTAAAATAAAGAGTTTTAATCCTAAAATATAACGCGGCAATTGACAATTTCATAGTTGTAACCTAGGTGATAAAAAAAGACGTGCATTCCTAGCTAGGAGAAATTAAAGGTTATAATTTTTTTTTTATAATTCATGGTTATTATAGTTTAAATTCCCTTCCTTAACCAAAAAGCAGCAGTAATTAGTGAACCTTTTTTTTTTGTTAATGACAGAGCTCTAATAGATTATACTAATTAGATGCATGGTTATAGAGTTGGGAGAATTGTGCCAAACCTACCTCGCCCAATCAATTAGTTGAGCCTTCCTTTGATGATCAAAGAAGAGGGACATGAAAGCACCATTATAACAAACTCATGGACAACAACTAAAGGCCAGCAAGTCCCCCAATTTAGAAACTTGTCTTGTACAGCCAACTACTCATTGGGTCCCCAACTCTTTAATTTCAAAATTTCATGCAAGTAATATTAAATTTTTTTCACCATTTCCCGCCTGCTTCAAACAAATTTGCCCATGATGGTGAAATATCTTCATATCATAAAGTAAATATGAAAAAGGGAGTAGGACACTTGTGTTGCAACATTTTCAGGGTACAGTTCCGACTTAAAAGTTTTTGCATAAAGATAATAAATTGTTCGACACTTTAATCCAATACAATATATATATATATATATATATATATATAGATTGATAGATACTCCCACAACCACAATTCCCTTATTATAGGCATGCTTTTAATATGGGTAACTGTATCAAACTTTGCCACTATTTTTGACTTTATGCCTTTCTTTTTCCCATAGTTATCAGAATTAGACTGGATTGAATCGATCGGTTGAATCGACGAACTGGATATGGAATCGGTCTGGTTCATATATTAACCCAGACATGTAATTGATCCGATGAAAACCACTCGATCCGGTGGGTTTTTAACGGTTTTTTAATTAAACCGATTATTGACCCGGTGATTGAACCAGTTTTAGTTAATAATAAAAAATTAAATGCTTTTGTTAGGATTTGAACCTTGGTTAAGTAGGTGAAGTAAACACTTTAACCACTAGGCTAAGTATTCTACTTGTGTTAGTTTATAAAAATGAATTATATTTAATAAGATAAATGTATAATATCTATATAAAATTAAAAATATATTAAATATTAAACCAGCAATTGACCATTGACCCAACGGTTGAACCATTGACCCGGTAACACGAGACCTCCACCGGATCAATCTCCAGTCCGGTTCTGATAACTATGCTTTTTCCAATGTAAATTGAAAGTTATTGTCATGCTTGACAATTAGGCTTTTATCTTATTCTCAAGGAGACTGTACTCGCGACATCTAATTTCACATTTAAGTCTCACAATAAAGGTCAATTGCTTAAATTGGTCCTCAATATTGTCAAAATGTTCAAATTGGGTCTAACCTTCTAATTTAATTAATTAAGTCCGTAACATTGCAAAATCAGCTCAAATTAGTTAATGATGTCAACTAGACCTGCTCAAGGGCCGGGCTACTCACCCAAGCCTGAAGGCCCGCCAGGAAAATGGGAGGGTTTTGGCATAAATTTTGGAACCGAAAAACGGGCGTTGGACAAAGAAATGGGGCCCGATTAAAAAATTGGCCAGGCCTTGGTTTTGATGTTTTAGGCTCGAGCCCAGCCCGGCCCGTCCCGTATTATATATAAATAACATAATATAATTAAATAATTATATTTATACATAATAAAATTGAACAATTTATATGTATACATTAATTATAACTTATAAACTTTATTAAAATTTAATCTTTTTATCACAATTTATTTTGATTTAATTTGTTATTAGATTATATATAAATTTTAATGTTTAAATTTTACTTTTTATTAAAAATATAATTATTATTTTATTTTAAAAAATAAATATGGACGGACTTGTGCGGGTCTTGGAAACGTGTTTAAAAATATGGGCGGGCCTTAGACAAAATTTGAGGCCTGTTCTTCAGACCGAACTGGGTTTGTGCAAGTATATATTGTACAATTAGTAAACAAAAGCCCGGCCCGGCCCAACCAATGAGCACCTCTAGCGTCAACTGAAACAACACGTGTGTATGCATGAGAGTGGGCGCGTGAACCCTTTTTTATTTCATAAATAATTAAAAATAACTATAAAAGGTAAATTGCTCAAATTGGTCCCTAATATTTGTCACGTCATAACATCGTCAATTTCACGGCGTTTGAATCACACACGCTCACTCCAATACCAGGACTGATCTTGAGGCGATTTTGTAACGTATAGGGGTTTAATTAACCAAATTAGGCCCTAATTTGAGCAATTAATCTTTGAGTCTTATCGAATAGTTTATGCTGATTTTCTTTATTTTTTAGATCTTATTTTATATATCGAATGTAACCATAATGTCATATATATATATATATATACACTAGGTAAGAGCTCGCGCGTTTCGCTGCACGAATATGTTCTTGCACTTGATACGCAATAGTATCCAATTAGTTTTCAAAATATTATTGGTGACTTATGGTTTTGCCAAATGAGGATGATGATCAATTGCTTTAGGTCATGTCTTTTGAAATATTTGGAGTTAAGTAAGGATCCGATCAAAAAACCGGTCTAAAGAATTAGCCTCATTAATCTAAGAATAAATTGAATTTTGGTCATTTTCTGCTTGATTTTCTGTTATTTGAGTTAAAGACCGAGGGTATTTTGGAAGTTTGAAAAAAAAAAAAACCCTCCGTAGGGTCCAATTTCCACCTTAAGCACAAATTATGTAATATTAAGTAGACTGTTTATTTTCATTAACCGAAATAACTAATTCTTTGGAAGCATTTTTTATACCTTGAACATTAAATTTAGTTTTCGAGTTCTTCATGAAACTTGTAGATCATGGAACAACCTTTCAAGAGACACTTGAATCATCTCAATCAGACATCTAGAGCAAAAGTTGTATTATATTAAGTGGACTGTCTATTTCTGTTAACCGAAACAACAAATTTTTTGGAAGCATTTTTTATACTTGAAACATTAAATTTAGTTTTCGAGTCCTTCATGAAAGTTGTAGATCATGGAACAATCTTTTGATAGACACTTAAATCACTTTAATCGGATATCAGGAGAAAAAACTATATAATGTTAAATAGACCATTTAGTCAAGCCACTTATAAATATATTATATTTAGAGCTGTCAAAAGCTGACCCGAACCCGAGAACCCGCCCGAACCTGAACCCGCCCAACCCGATTTGACCAGAAAAAATAAACGATCTGAACCCGCCCGACCCGAGACCCGAATGACCCGCAATCCAGATGACCCAACCGAATGACCCATAACCCAGATGACCCGAAACCCGAATGACCCGAGACCCATATGATCCGAAACCCGAATAACCCGAGAAGTTAACCCGAATGACCCGAAAATATTATAAACTAAAATTATCTTTTATTCAATAAGATTTATAATTTTACTTATTCTAAATCATCATTTATTCAATACAATTAATATTATTGTTATAATTTTATCTATTATAAATCATGTTTAAATTTGCTAAAATTCATCATATGAAGAACCACTAAAATTAAATCAGTTATATGAATAATTTATGATAAATTTGTAATTGGTAATTTATTTTTTCAAAATAATGAATAAATAGTATTACTTACTTGGTAATTTCTTAGTGACTTTATCTATTGGATACTACGACTGTACTAATAATCTAGCTGGTAAAGGTTGTAATTTTATTTTCATTATTCATGGATAGTTATATTATTAATTAATTTATAATAATAATTGAAGTAATGAAAAAAATATAAATTTAGATATTACATAACTAATATTTTACTTATAATAATACACTGTTAATAGTGTTTTTACTTTTTATACGGCTTAAAATGTTGACACATACCCCACCTGATAATTAATTATGTATTTAATATTCAAAACCTACCTCACCTGATAATCAATTATGTATTTAATATTCAAAATTAATATCTAAGGAGGCACATATCAAGTATTCTATCCTTTAACCTCGCATATGCAGTATGGTAAACTTCGTTGATAATAGATTGTCTAATGTTTCTACTTGTTTATAAAATAAATCGAATAATAAATATATTTAAAAAGTTGAGTATTGAAAATTAAAAAATTCAATGCTAACACCCGAGTGACCTGAAGTCAAAACCCGAACCCGTCCAACCCGGTAGATCCGAAACCCGAATGACCCGAGACCCAAATGACCCGAAACCCGTATAAACCCGTATGACCCGAGACCCGAATAACCCGAAACCCAAATAATCCGAACCCAGATGACCTGAAATCCGAAAGACCCGAAAAAACTGTCTGACCCATTAGACCCGAACCCGAACCCGCCCAACCCGCCCATTTGACACCTCTAGTTATATTATATTAAATTGTTAAAAAGTTAAGAATTCCCTTAAAAGTTTTTGAGAATAACGAAAAAACCAATATTGAAATGACCAAAAAACCAAGTTAAATAGTGATCAAATTAATAAAGTTAAATCTTTTGATTGGTTTTTTAGTACTTTCACTTCTTATAATTAATGTTTTTTATAATTTATGTCAATTAATGCTTAATCGACGGGATGGAGCCAAGATTTTTTTTTGGGGGGGAGGGGGGGGGGTAAGGATTAAATTTTTTTTTATACATATAGTATATGGAAATCATAACAATTTTTTTTTTCATTGTTTAAATTGATGTATGGGAAACTCAAAAAAACATTGACGTATGGGTATGACCATTTTTCTTCAAGTTAATCATTACTTCCATGAATAAGTGCATATATAGATTATAAATAAGATGAACCTAGAGTAACTTAAAATAATTTCGTGAAAAAAAAAAAAAAGAGTAACCTAATACACAAGAGAAGATAAGTTTTTCTCCCATTCCATAATCTTACCTTGCGCGGATTTGAATTCAAGATCTCTAGTAAAATTTAAAATTTCAAGTTTTAACCACTAAGATGTTCCACTTAGGAACTAAGTAATCAGTTAATATTAATAAAAGAATTTGTGTTTGTATATATAATAATCTTATTCATATTAACATGAACTATTTTGCCACTATAATTTGAAATCATTTTTTTTATTCATGAACATGATATTTAAATGGACTAAACATAGGAGATAGACAGTTTCCTATATATTACAAATCCCAGCCGCCCATTTCAAAATTTGAACTCAAGACTTCTCATAAGAAAAAATCTCAAATTTTAACCACCAGGTGATGTCCCTTAGAGACATAATTTGGAATCGTTGAAACAAAAGTAGAAAGACGAAAGTTATGTTCCATTCCAAAGCGAGTGGGTTGATAGCCAACGTGGGGTTGCAGAAGTTATATATCTGCTCAAGATCTTTCGAATTGGTATATGATAATATATGAAGAAATATAGTAGTATATATATAATACTGTATATATAGGACCACTTGCCCTTTAAACCTAAATAATTGTATGTACATGCAGCGCAGCAGCATGATATAAATTCTGTTGACTTACTTATTACTGCCTTTTTATCATGCAAGTTGGACTGAGTCTACCAATCTGAAAAAATTCTTTTTTATGGCAATACCAATCTGAAAATTGAACATGCCTTCTTAAGGTTAAAGTTCGGTAAAGTTGACTATAAATAAATAAATTCCAATCAAATCAATATCAGTGTCTTTAAATCTTTTTAACTCCCTGCATACATCGATTTTAATTTCACAGTGAAAGAACATGGCATGGAATGATGGGTTAAAAAAACTATAATGATGAGAAAGAAACAGAAATATTAATTATGGGAGATCCATAAGATGAGAGTTTCACTGCTCATCTGCAAATTAGTTCAAACAAAACGTGATTGCTGCAGAGCAAGAAAAGTTTCTGTCAGATTTTGGGTGCCCTATGCAAAAATATATAGTATGAGAACAAAACAAAAACAAATAATAAGGCGCCTAACTGATTAATTTTCTTGATAGTAAAGGTCAAAATGCAGCAACTTTTATATATGTCTAGTTATTTTTGTATGCGTAAAACCATATTCCGAAACTTCTCAAAATTATCGGCCCCCTAAAATAAACACTTCATCACTAAAGTTACTTGTTTGTCGGGACAAGTTCAATTAGAAATTTCGCCGACCGGCCCCGTGTAAAACACTGATAAATATTAGTATACGATGTCTCTAGGATTCTAGTTCCCAAATCCTTCAAAACCAAAATCAAGTTTATCCATGTTTAATTTCAAATACTAATTCATTTGCAAATTTAATGGCCTAGAATAGGATTAATGGAAATTGGGGCGGGCTCCTACCAAAAAAAAAAAAAAAAGAATTTGGGGCGGACCCCGGCGCCGGACACGTTCAATGTAATTAAGGCAATCATGACTCTCGAGTTCATCAAGTAGAAAAGTACGTATTTATATGCCCGTCCGGTTGTGGGGTTTATACATATAAATTCATCTGTTATGTTTGTTGTTATATACTAATCATCATGTGTATTTTTGGTGATCAATATATATATAAACTTAATTTATAGCCCCATTTTGTTTTGTTTTGTTTTGGTAGAAAAAAAGTTTAGAAGCATATATGCATGATAGGTTATCCCATTTCGCATTTCCAAGATCAGGATAATCTGCCAATCCTTACCAATCTTTTTGCCCCTTGGGTTTACGAATTCATTAGACTTCTTACAGGTTTCTCGGACTTTACATGAATAGGGCCATTGATTATTTTATATTTAATTCCAAAAACTAATTACCAAACGATCGACGACTTGTCAAAGGGAGAAAACTTCGGTATACCTCGAGGATAATCGTAATGTAACATGCATGCCAAATGTCATGCTTTACGGGATAATTAATATATACGGATAATGATAGCCAAATGGTGGAGTTGCTGGGTGGAGAGGAAACAATAAACGTGGATGCCACCAGCCGTGAAGTTTGGGAAAAATTTGTACACTTTAATCAAAATATATATAATCTACACTAGCACAAAATTGACAAAGCTCAGTACCTTTTCTTCCAAATACATGCACAAGTCCTTCTCAAGAATGTACCTAAACCATGTGAAGAAGGAAAGCAAAGGGATAAGGGCAATCCGTGGACAGGGGAAGAGATCCATTTTTCCAATTTGGTCCTACATGAGACGAAAACCAAAACCCAATTACCACAACAAGTTGTTTGGAAATTATTTTTGACTAATGTGTGGTTGGATTAAGTGGTAAGCGACTTATTTCAGTTTGAGCAAGTCTTAGGTTCGAGACTTTGCGTACGCAGCCGTCCCATTGGTAAACTCACCCACCAAATCCAGGAGCGTGGTCTAGGTCGAAACCGAATTAGTTAGAGTAAAACTCTAGATATCAGATGGGAAAAAAAATAATTTTTGGTCTTCTTATTGTCTTATTGAAATTTGTTTCATCTAATATATAATATATATATATATATATATATATATATATCTAGCTAGCTACTCCTTTATATATGATGTATGATATAGTCATGTAGAGGGAATGATGTAAGAAAGATGAGTTGTTTTATAAATTAAAGTACTATATATGTTTTTATTCTCATTATGTTTCATGGAATAAAAAACTATTTCCGAGATGTACTGCAGTAGGAGTAGAGGTTTTTTTTTTTTAATATTTACAATTTTATCTTGTTCGAATCGGGTTGGTTGGTCCACTATGGGGTAAAATTCTCCTAACAGTGATTTTTCCATTCACAAGACTCGAATCCGAGACATTACTTAAGCGGAACAAGTGCCAAACCACTTGAACTAACTACTTGCTGGTTTTCTTTTTCTTTATTATTATTATTATTATTATTTGTGTTGCGCCAAAAATCTCTTTGAAAAGTTTCTGCGAAGATTTCTTAATGATAGCATAGGGGCATGCCAGTCAATTTGCTGAAATTGACAAAGTGAGAGCAAACAACAAGGTCTGGTGCGAAAAGCAGCAGATTAAAAGATCAGAGCGATTTGTGGGTACTGGATCAAAGTCACACCGGAGCATTTAAATCATTGGATCCACAAGAGTAAGACTTCCTAAAAAAGAGCACTTCAAGAGCGGAGATTGTTTGAAATTGAAATTGAAAAAGGGGGAAAAGAGCAATTTCATTGCTGACTTTTCTAAAATAAACCAGAATTTGATGTTTTTATGTTCGGAGACAAGATTGAAACAAGGAAAATATAAAGAACGAGTAAGAACTTGATGAACAAAAGTAAAAAGCCGCGGAGCCTGAGAGAAAATTGCGCTGGGCAAGTTTGTGAGATGAGTGATATCTGTCTGGAGCTCTGGAACTGATTCCTAATTTATATAGGGGGCAGCATGGAGTTGAAATCTGGTGGGCTTTACTTGCTGAGGAAGGCAAACTCTTCTGATTGGTCGGATGAAACTTCTAAGAAGTTGCACTAAAGCTTCCTTCTCCTTCTGACTATTGCAGCAGGTGATAGGAGGGTGAAGAGAGGAGAGTGTGGCGTCCCCTATAGCATAGCAGGTGACTTTCCCCGTCATGGTACCAGGTAGCATGAGGTACTAGGTAGCATGAGGTACCAGGTAGCATGAGGTACTAGGTAGCATGAGGTACCAGGTAGCATCTGCTGTATCAGGAGTAGTCTGCACCCAATGGGCTGAAACCACTTAATTGGCTAAGAGGTGACCCTGGGTCGTGGAACTAAGCATGAAATTACTCTTGACTTAGCCATATTAGCTCTTCGGTTCATAAAAATATCTTTCAATTAAGAACCATGGCTAACTCGGGGTAACAAAGCCACTTTGTCCTAACTTGAAAAGAATGCAAAAGTTGCAAACGAGCTCAGATTGAGCCCAAACTTCACCAGTAGAGTTCGTATATCAGCCATAGACCATGGTAAAAATCTTGGCTTGATTCGAGCCTCCCTTCATAGTGAACTAGGTTTCACACCTCAAATTGTCCTTAAATGAAAAACTAGCATAAGTTTTTCACCTTTAGTCTGATTGAGCTGAAACTTTGCCAAGGGTCTTAGATTCTCTCCACAAGACTATGAAAAAAATTCTAAGTCAAACCGAGCTCCCCTTGATGGTGAACTTGGTTTCTCTCCTTAAACTGTCCTTAAATAAAAAAAACTAGCATAAGTTTTTCATTCTAAGTCCAATGAAACTGATTTTCCACCAGTAGGCTTAGATTATCCCCATAAAGCTATGGAAAAAATTTTAAGTAAAATCGAACTCCCTATCATAGTGAAGTTGGTTTCACACCCAAACTGTCCTTAATTGAAAAACTTGCATAAGTTTTTCATCTTAAGTCTGTTTGAGATGAAATTTAGCCAGGATGACCTACGTGACCCAAGGATCATCATGGTCAAACCGCCTACTGGAGCCGCACCCCCTAGCTAGCTCAATTTCCTTGATTTCGCCTTTTTGTCCTTAAATGAACAAAATGCAAATTTGCCTCCCAGGGGGAGTACTGTAACTGGGCGGCCTTATCACTATGCTAGGGTCATCACGTTTGAGGGTTGTGAGAGATAAAATCCCACGCCTCCCTTAGTTCAGTGAGTGTTTCACTTGCTGACAAACTCTTGCTCTCTGCCTCCTCAGAGCAAAGGGTGAGGAGACTGCTTCCTATGAACAGGGCAGCCTTCCCTGAGAGTTGGGAAAGACTTAGACTTTTAATTCCATGATAATTTCTATCATCTGCATGGTCAGATAGCATAAAACTCCCTTTTTTACTCTTTGCCTGAGTTGTCAGGCAGCCATATCAAAGGAAACTACTCCCTTGAGGCTTATCACACCACACCCTATAGGCAGGGGCGGTATTCAGGGAGGAAATAATAATAATTATTCAAAAATAATAATTATTTATTAATTTAATTATTAATTTTGGCCCTTATTTAATTAATTACAAGATTTTCTGATTAAATCTTGACCCCACATCTTAATTTACTCTATGCAAAGACCAATTTACTCTCAATTGTAAATTGAGGTATAAACAATGCCCCCCAAGCTTAAATCCTTGATTTTAAAAGGATTTGAGCTTGTATATAACGAAATTGGTCTTGGGCCAAAGTATTTTCCTATTATTTTCCTTAGCACCGTCGACCTACCCCCATGGTACTATACGTAGCCGAAAATTTCAGCCTCTTTTCAAGCATCAATGGCTTCCAAGGATCAAGGGAAAAATCCCTCATCAAAGTCCTCTGCCATACCAACCAATTCAAGCCGCAACTCCTTGTTCTTGGAGGCTTCTCAATCATTGGCAAGGGCTAAGCAATTTGGATCAAACTCCCATGATGGAAGCTCCAATTCGGCACAACCAAAGCCAAAGATCAACTCCATGGTGATTGATCCCAAATCGGCACATCAACAAGGTAATTACTTCATGAAATTCAAATTTTTGAATTTAAATTCATCAATTTTCCTTTCATGCCGTAAACCGTAGCTTAAGATGCTTGTTTGTGTCGACTTTGATGATAAACTTTGAGTAAAATAGCTGCTGGAAAATAAATAATTAACTTGATTTAGTAATCAAATTAATTAGGTGAAGAAATTGGCAAAAAAACCCTAGCAAAAACCATGTAGTTTTCGGCCTAGTGCTTAATTTTTGCCACAGATCCCTTAATCAACATGTTGCTGCATAATTTCATGAAGAAACTAACATGAAACATGTTTATTAGGTCGACTTAGGGGCTGGTTTTGTCGACATTAGGGTTTCCAAACCCTAATTGGTGAATTCGGCCTTAGTTGGCTAGAATTCCAAATTCAATTAGGCTTAGAACTTTCAATTAAACCAAAATTGATTAGGATAAGTTATTTTCCTCATAAAATCAGGTTGTAATTAGGTAAAAACGAACCTAATTTGACAAGGACATAAAGCCTAGTATGAGTGCTTCATACTCAGCTTGATTGTTAGTACAATCAAAGTCTAGATGAAACGACATCACAGTGTAGTCATCATCAGGAGAAGTGATTACGATTCCTGCACCTACTGAGTTAGCAGTGCTAGAGCCATCAAATTCTAGTTCCCATGGTATCAAAGACACCTCCATGACGAAATTTGAATATTCAAATTCTTCCCCCAGATCTAAGCAGGGTTGGTTGGCCAAAACGTCTGCAATGGCTTGACCCTTGACTGCTTTCTGAGGAATGTATTTGAAGCTAAACTCGGTGAGTGCTAAGCACCACTTTCCTAGGCGGCCTCTAAGGAAGGGTCGATTTAACATGTTCTTAACCACGTCAGTTTTAGCAATAATACAGACATCAAAGTAAAGCATGTAATGTCTAAATTTTATTGCTGCGAAATAGAGTGACAAACAAAGCTTTTTAATAGGACTATATCTGGTTTCCACATCAGTAAGAGTCCTACTTAAGTAGTACACTGCTTGTTCCCTCCCTTTGCCTATACCCTGAGCCAACAAGGATCCAATAGAGGATTTAGTGGCTGAAATGTACAAGTACAAAGTTTGATTTTTCATAGGAGGAACTAAGACAGGAGGCGAAGCCAAGTACTTTTTGATAGCCTCAAAAGCTTCTTGATGTTCATCATTCCATTGGAACTCTTCCTTATCCTTCAACTTCAACAGTGGTGAAAACGCCTTGGTTTTACCAATAGTATTGGAGATGAATCTTCGTAAAAAGTTCACTTGTCCAAGGAAATGTTGTAGCTCTTTTTTGGAGGTGGGCGGCTTAGCCTGTAGGATAGCTCTTGCCTTGTTTTGGTCTATCTCGATTTCTCGTTGATGAATCAAAAATCCAAGGAAGTTATCTGCACTAACACCAAAGGCACATTTCAATGGATTCATTTTCAAGCCATGTTGCCTTATTCTTTCGAATGAGCGCCTTAGATGATCAATGTGGTCAAGGTGATTATGTGACTTAACCACAACATCATCTATGTAAACTTCCATTAACTTACCAATCATGTCATGGAAGATGGCATTCATCGCTCGTGATAGGTTTCACCAGCATTTTTGAGTCCAAAGGGCATGATCACCCTCTCAAACGTGCCAATTGCACCTGGGCAACGAAAAGTAGTCTTTGGAACATCCTCTTCTGCTATGTAGATTTGGTTATAGCCATTGTGTCCATCCATGAATGATAACACTCGATGTTGGGCGGCTCCATCCACAAGTAAATCTGCAACAGGCATAGGATATTCATCTTTAGGGGTGGCTATATTCAAATTACGAAAGTCAACACACACCCTTATTTTACCATTCTTTTTAACTACAAGGACTATGTTTGATATCCATTCAACATACCTTGCGGTACGGATGAATCCTGCTTTATAAGGAGCCTTTCAATTTCCTCTTTGACTTTAAGACTGACATCATTAGCCATTCTTTTAGGAGATTGTTGATAGGGATGGTAACCTTCGATGATTGGGAGGCGATGCTCAACCAAGTCATGACTTAAGCCAGGCATTTCATCATAGTCCCATGCAAAACAATCTTTGTATTCCTTTAACAGGGCTACAAAGCGTGGCTTGTCTTTTTCGGCCAACAATTGACTTATGTAGGTCGGCCTAGGCTCTTCTTCAGTGCCAAGATTCACTTCAAGTCAAGGATCTTGCACTTCAGCCTTGAGATCATCAAGTTTCACGCGAGGACGATCAAGTTCTTCCATGGTGATCTAATCTAAGTCTTGATAAGCTGCATTAGTTGATAAGGCGGTTGAATCCTCTAAGCTTTGAAGCTTCATGTCTAAGGCCAATGCCGATAAATTTTTTAAGGTATCGTTGGCCAACACAACCTCTTTGGGTTGTGTACTCATAGAACTTCTTCTATAATAGGAGCACATGGAAGCGGCTTGAATGGAATCAAGGCATCAGGCCGCACAAGAGTTTCCATTGCCTCTTTCAAGGCTTCTTGCTTGATTTCTCCAGTGGAGATGATGGGGTAGGGCCGGCCATACTTGTCCTGACCCTTGAACCTAATAGGTCAAGTACTTCCATCGTAGAACCTCACATCGACTGTGTGAGACTCAACTTTGAAAGGTCTACTGTCAACCTTAACCACTTCAACATCGGCACCATTCCAAAACATCAAAAGTTGATGTAAAGATGATGGCACACACCAATTGGAGTGAATCCAATCTCTCCCAAGCAACATGTTGTATGTTGATGAAGAATCAACTATAAAGAATGCCGAGAGGGACGTTTTCGACCCAATGGTTAGTTGAGCAGGCAAGATGCCTCTTGTCTTCTTAATGGCGCCAGAGAAGTCACTCACAGTAACATCTGACTTGATTAAGTCAACAGTACTCTTTCCAAGCTTTCTTAAAGATGAGAAAGAGAAGAGGTTCACTGTTGCACCATTGTCAACAAGAATTCTGTTTAAAAGGATGCCATCAACATGTGCTTTGATGTACAAAGGCTTGATGTGGCATGTGGCACTTTCATCAGGTTTGATGAAAATCATGGCTTTGGAGTCATCTGAGTTGTTGCCCCCCGAGTCTTCTTCTTGAGGGATCTTGATGACTTTCTCAACTTCTTGATAAGAGGGTGGTTCGATTGATTCCACTCACTCTTTCAACTTAGCAGCGAATGTGTATGGAAGTGTGAGGATAGTATGATTGAGGTCAACCATGAACTGCCCGAAGGTCAATGAATCAACAGATTTATTGTCAAAGTCTTCAGCAGCCAAGGTCTCTTCCTCACTCATGGCATCCAAGGCACCTCTCACACTTTCATCACATACCAAGTTTTGATCAGATGAAGTTGGTTCAGCATCTCCTTCAGGAATGAGGTCATCAACCTTCTTGTTGGAAGTCAATAATCCATCTTGAATCTTCTGAGACCTCTCTAACTTAAGTTCTTTGATAAAGATCTTTCGAAGGAGTTGTCTAGAGGCATCATCTATGGCTTCTTGCCTTTCGAAGAGAAGGTTTTCAGCCTTGACATGTTTACATCTCTCAGCATTAAACTCTTTCTTCTTCTTATCTAACTTTGCTTTTTCAAGCAAGATAGATATTTGCCATGGAGACATGCCTTCTTCAATGTGAATTAGGTCTCGAGTGCCCTCGTGTGAAGGCCAACCTTCAAGTTTCTTTTGCAAAGCCTCATAAGGAAACTTTCTATAGTATGAATCTTTGTCGATACTACAGAGTTCGAAGTCATCCTCATAGTCTAAGGTAAGAGCTCTCATAGCTAGTCTTCTGTAGGCAAGAACTGTTTCTTCATTTATGGCGTCCTTCTCAGCTAGCTCATGGCAAGTTTATTCTTCACTTCCATGGACTATATCTATCAGGGTTTGCCTTAGTTCTTGCAGTTCTACCACTTTTCGATCTAGCTGGAGTGCTCTCTCCTTGAGCTTTGCTTCATCTGAGAAGATCTTTTCCTTGCATAACTCCACTCCCATGTCTGCTAGGTTCATGAGAGATATTTCTATCTTATCGATGGGTGGTGGTCCACTCTCATCGACTTGCATGGCATCTTCTGTGTCATCCTTTCGAGCTTTCGCTCTTTTTCGAAGTTCACGTCTCCTCCAAGTTTTCCTATTCCTTTGAACAGGGAACTTGGGATGCTGGACTTTTTGCCACACACCCTTTTGAGCATTGGATGGTGGTTTGACCATCTTTGGTCGTGCATGGACCTCTCATATCTTCATCTCTTTCCTGACAGCTGCATCACGATATTCCTCCTTCCTATGATCCAACCAAGGTGTAATTTCTCGCTTAGCGCTTTGAGACTTAGGATGAAACTCAACTTTTGGTTGATTATCATGTTCTTTGGAGGACCTTTGCTTCTTTCGAGGAAGAGATGTAGTCAAATGGGAAGAGTAGGGCACCATCTTGGATGACGACTCCCCAAACTCTTACTTTCTTGACTTAGGAGGGAGGAGAGAAGTCTCTTGCTTGCCCCCCGGGCTGGGAACATGCTTTGACTTGCTCTTATTCTCCTTTTGGAGTGGAGTCTTCGAGGAGAAGTCCAACTTCCTTCTTACTTCTTTCTTTGAAGAAGTGTGAGGATGCTTAGTAGGTTCTTCTTCATCTTCAGATGAGAAGAGTTCCAGCTTCCTCCTTGGTGCTATATGTCTCATATCAGCCGAGTCTCGATACTAGGAACGATCTGAATGCAAACCCAAAGACTTAGTTTTATCCACTAACTTCTTAATTTTAGAACAGAACTCACCTTCTGACTGAAGGCTGGCTGACAAAGGGGTTTTTGTAGCCAGGGGCGTCTTCTAAGGTGTGGTTTCTCCTTTCTTGGCCACTTTTCCATCCCTTAGGAGGTTAAAAGTGACCATGTGTACAGGAGCTGAGAAAGGATTCTTGTCAACTCCCATTTCCTTGGGGACTTCAGGGAATTTGAAGATTTCTTTCTCTATCTTTTCTTATACTACGTTTTTTAACACAGTACAATTGCTGGTTAAATGCCTCCAGGAGTCATGGTACTTGCAGTATTCTCTTCCCCTAATGTCTTCAGGTGAAGGAAGTACATGCCCAGGAGGGAGCTTGATCACGCCAGACTTATGTAGGAAGTCAAAGATCTCATTCATTTTGGCAGTATCAAATGAATAAGTCCTGCTTCCATCATAAGGTTTCTTCTCAGCCTGGCTCTGATACACGGCTACAAACCTTTCTTAAGTCTGAGGGTGTCCAACCCCTGCCTTTATCAGAAATGCACATTCAATAGGCTGGTCAACCTTGACATCAGCAACTCCAAGTTCATAGTTTGGCTTTTGATAGTAAGTGCCATAAAATGAACTTCTTCGTTCGTTTTCCTCTTAGAGAAGGGTCTCGTACCTAGTCACTTTGGTTGACATCTCAAAGAAGTCCCTGAATTCAACTCCTTTGAACTTCTTTCGAAGCTCTATGTCAAGTCCATTTTGAGCTAGGCGCACAAACTCCATCTCTTGAAGAGATGTACGGCACCTATTCCTTAGCTTTTTGAAGCGAGCTAAGTAGTCTTGAGCTTACTCCCCTTTTCTTTGATAAAGGCAAGACAAGTCAGCCATGGACACCTCAGGCTCAGTCCTATAGAACTGAGTATGGAACAACCTCCATCTCCTCCCAAGTTCTCACAGAGTTAGGCGGTAGGTTGATATACCATGTGAACGTCGCTCCAGTGATAGAATTAGGAAAAAGACGAAGCTTGTGGTATCCAGAATTAGCCTCTCCACCCTACACAGTGAAGCGAGCAATGTGTTCCAAAGTCGACTGTTCACTTGAAATTCCGCAGAAACAAGTGAAGTCAGGGACTTTGTATCCTCGAAGGAGTGGATAGAGTGGATAGAGTCTATCGTACTCCTCAGTATAGGGCTTCTAAAAGGATGGCCGACCAATCCTTTGGTATGCAGGACCAATCTTGTCCTCAATCATTTCCCGGATGTGGTTCTGATTAACTGGTCCCTCTTGAGGAAGGTGGCGTGGAGGGGGATAGCACTGTTGGTCATTCCTTGCTCCGTTGCCATTTCCATTCCTCACATGAGTTGGTACAGAGGCTACCACTCGAGGTTCAACGTTGTTGACCTCCTCATCTGTGTTATCAGCAGCGTTGTCATCAGCCTCTTGTTGATCCACAAGGTGTTTCTCACCTGCAAGCCTTGGTTGGACAAGTCCTTGAGGGAGAGAAGGCATGGAGGTGGAACCTATTGGTTGTTCACCTCATTGAGAACTTGTTGCAGAGGCAGGGCACCGGGCTGGGCACCAAGCAGTTGTTGGTTTTGCCCCCCGAGGGTCCTCCAAGTCCACCCTCCAACTTCTTGATGAGTTGCTGGATGTTCTGCTGAGAGTCAGCCCTTTGCTGAGCAATCCGTTGCATCATGAGATCTTGAGAGTTGTTAAACTTCTCAAGAGACTGAGCAATACCCACGAGAGCACGCCACAGGCTAGCATTATTCAGCTTAAGAGGGGAGTCATCTTCCTCATCTCTCCGTCCAGTAGATCCAACTGGACTCTGGTTTGAGGAGTCTTGAGGTTTTTTATCTCCTCCCTTAGGTGGCATGACTGAGTTGTAGGAAAAAACAAAAGTAAAAATGCGAAAAAAAAAGTAAAAAAAATGTAGACATTCAGGATGTTGAGGTGGGAAGACAGGATGTTGTGTCCCAGCTTAAATGTTGAAGGAGCCATCGGTCTGGACCTGCCTGGAGGTGGGCAAGTTCGGCTAAGAGAGAGAGAGAGAGAGTCAGGGATCACCGACTAGAAAGAGAGAGAGTAAAAGTAAACTAAGAGAGATGGGCAAGATGCTTCTTGGAGATGCCTTAGATAGGAAGTCAAATTTTGTTGAGTCCCACTGGCCGTGCCAAAAAGAGATGTTGCACCAAAAATCTCTTTGAAGAGTTTCTGCGAAGATTTCTTAATGACAGCATAAGGGCATGCCAGTCAATTTGCTGAAATTCACAAAGTGAGAGCAAACAACAAGGTCTGGTGCGAAAAACAGCAGATTAAAAGATCAGAGTGATTTGTGGGGACTGGATCAAAGTCACACCGGAGCATTTAAATCATTGGATCCACAAGAGTAAGCCTTCCTAAAAAAGAGCGTTTCAAGAGTGGAGATTGATTGAAATTGAAATTGAAATAGGGGGAAAAGAGCAATTTGATTGCTGTCTTTTCTAAAATAAACAAGAATTTGATGTTTTTACGTTCGGAGACAAGATTGAAACAAGGAAAATATAAAGAACGAGTAAGAACTCGATGAACAAAAGTAAAAAGGCGCGGAGCCTGAGAGAAAATTACGCTGGGCAAGTTTGTGAGATGAGTGATATCTGTCTAGAGCTCTGGAACTGATTCCTAATTTATATAGGGGGCGGCAAGGGTTTGAAATCTAGTGGGTTTTACTTGCTGAGGAAGGCGAACTCTTCTGATTGGTCGAATGAAACTTCGAGGAAGTTGCAGTAAAGCTTCCTTCTCCTTCTAACTACTGCAGCAGATGATAGGAGGGTGAGAAGAGGAGAGTGAGGTGTCCCCTATAGCATAGCATGCGACTTTCCCCGTCATTGTACCAGGTAACATGAGGTACTAGGTAGCATGAGGTACTATGTAGCATCTGCTGTATCAGGTGTAGTATGCACCCAATGAGTAACCACTTAATTGGCTAAGAGGTGGCCCTGAGTCTTGGAAGTAAGCGCCCTAGCCACAAAATTACTCTTGACTTAGCCATATTAGCTCTTCAGTTCATAAAAATATCTTTCAATTAAGAACCATGGCTAACCCGGAGTAACAAAGCCACTTGTCCTAAACTGAAAAGAATGCAAAAGTTGCAAACGAGCTCGGATTGAGCCCAAAATTCACCAGTAGGGTTCCTATATCAGCCATAGACCATGGTAAAAATCTTTGCTTGATTCGAGCCTCCCTTCATAGTGAAATAGGTTTCACACCTCAAACTGTCCTTAAATGAAAAACTAGAATATGTTATTCACATTAAGTCTGATTGAGCTGAAACTTTGCCAAGGGTCTTAGATTCTCTCCACAAGATTATGGAAAAAATTCTATGTAAAACCAAGCTCCCCTTGATGCTGAACTTGGTTTTTCATTCTAAGTCCAACGAAGCTGATTTTCCACCAGTAGGCTTAAATTATCCCCATAAAGCTATGGAAAAAATTCTAAGTAAAACCGAACTTCCTATCATAGTGAAGCTGGTTTCACACCCCAAATTGTCCTTAATTGAAAAACTTGCATAAGTTTTTCATCTTAAGTCTGTTTGAGATGAAATTTAGCCAGGATGAGCTATGTGACCCAAGGATCATCATGGTAAACCCCCTGTTGGAGCCGCACCCCCTAGCTAGCTCAATTTCCTTGATTTCGCCTTTTTGTCCTTAAATGAACAAAATGCAAATTTGCCTCCCAGGGGAGTACTATGCTATGCTAGCTCACTATGCTAGTGTGATCACGTAAGAGGGGTGTGAGAGATGAAATCCCACGCCTCCCTTAGTTCAGTGAGTGTTTCACTTGCTGACAACTCTTGCTCTCTGCCTCCTTAGAGCAAGGGGTGAGGAGATTGCTTCCTGTGAACAGGGCGGCCTTCGCTGAGAGTTGGGAAAGACTTAGACTTTTATTCCATGATAATTTCTCCCATCTGCATGGTCAAATAGCATACAACTCCCTTTTTTACTCTCTGCCTGAGTTGTCAGGTAGTAGTATTAAAGGAAACTTCTCCCTTGAGGCTTATCACACCACACCCTATAGGCAGGGGCGGCATTCAGGGAGGAAATAATAATAATTATTCAAAAATAATTTTTATTTATTAATTTAATTATTAATTTGGCCCTTATTTAATTAATTACAATATTTTCCTAATTCTGATAGAATCAGGGTGGTGCAGAAACTAAGTTTCATCAAGATTTCTGATTAAATCTTTACCACACATCATAATTTACTTTATATAAAGACCAATTTACCCTCAATTGTAAATTGAGCTATAAACAATTTGTTATTTGTGCCTAGAATTCTTGTTAACTCGGCCCGAATTGTGACCTGACCCGGTATTTGTGAAACTACAAATTTTGTGGATTTTTCCTAGAGGTCTGTGATAGAAGCGGAGGGATCGGGCCGAAGACTTAAGATAGGAACTAAATACCCTATGTTTATATAAAGGGTCGATATCTTGTAGTCATGAGTTGTATCGTTTTCTCCCAAATTAATAAGAATCTCTCTCTGCCCATGGACGTAGATCAAATTGATCGAACCATGTAAATCTTCTTGTTCTTATTTGTTCTTTTAGGCTTGTTTAATCGCAACAATTGGTATCAAGAGCTTGGATTGGATTTCTTAATTGATTCATGTTATTTGTTCGTTATAAGGGTTTATTGAGAAATCGTTTTTTCTGGGATTTAGGGTTTTGTGATTCAAGATGTCTTCATTAGGGAAATTCGACATTGAGAAAACGATTTCATCTTATGGAAGATAAACATGAAGGCGATGATGATTCAGCAGAACTGCGCAGGTGCGATTGATAAAGATATGCTCCCTGAAAAATCAATAGAAAAGGAGATAAAAGAAATCAATGCGAAGGCTCATAGCGCAATCTTGTTGAGTCTTTCTGATGAGGTTTTGAGAGAGGTTGTCGTGAAGAAAGATGTTGCAAGTTTGTAGAAGGCGCTTAATGATAAGTATATGAAGAAGTCATTGACTAATCGGTTATACCAGAAGCAACGCCTATACACATTCACCGATAAAAGATCATCTTGATAACTTCAATCGGATTATTCTTGATCTTGGTGGAGTAGGAGTCAAGATACAAGATGAGGATTTGGCGCTGATTCTCCTATGTTCATTGCATAGGTCGTTTCAGAATTTTCGGGATACCATGATGTATTGTAGAGACACGATTGCTCTGAAGGATGTTAAAGACGCTTTGCAGATGTTGATGGAGAAACGAGTTTAATTGTTACCCGAGGCAGAAACAAGGCGAAAAGCAACGACACTGCTAGGTTCAAATCACGCTCCAAATCGAGGTTATCTAAGCTTCGATGCTTTCACTGTAATGAGAAAGGGCACCTGCGTAAAGACTGTCTTGAGCGCAAGAAAGGTAATTTTAGTGAAAGAAGGAATCGAATGAAAAAAGCTACTGCGGCTATTGTTCAAGAGGGTTCATCTCTTGTGGAGAGTTCAGACGATGAAATAGGTACTGATGTTCTAACTGTTAGTACTGCGGGTTTTTGATTCAAATCTATCCTTGAGACCTGCCAAAGATCAACTTGAACTTCTTCAACTCCTAGATGAGTATGTCGGCAACCTTCACTTAAGCAATCCTCTTCTTTCGTCGGGCTTAGATCTTCAATTAGACCTTCAATTGTCAACCTAAGATAACAAGATTCACAAACAACCAAGTAATCACAACCTAATTGTTTGCTAGGACTCTACAAGATTGAAGAACCCTAAGTATGCTCAAACTAGAACAATGAAGCTAAGATAATCAATTGGGTGAATAAACCTCAACTTTATTAATCAACTTAACTTGTGTTTACAAGAGGGGGTTGGTCCCTTTATATAGGTATAGGGGACGCCCTTCATCCTAAAAATAAGACCTAAATTTCATCCAAACATAAGGCTAGGGAAAAACTAGTCCAAGCCTGACCGGTCGTTGAACAAATCACAAATAAATCTCCACAAACCTATAACTATTAGCTAGGGCAAGTAGGGGTCAAATCCACAGAGAAGGTAGGAGCAAATCAAAGCCAAATTACACAAAAGAAAATCTTACCAAAGGGGAATTTTTATAGGTTTTCAAAATAGGTAAACTAAATTAGAAAACAATTATATATATCTAAACTAATGACTAAGAAAACAATTTAAGAGAAACAATTAATTTAAAGCATACTTCTTCTCCTTTAGGCAATTATTTTGATCAAGTAAATCATGGATCATAGATACAAAACATGAATTTGACTTAAATTGCAATCAATTAAGAATCATAAATCATCCCAAATCGGTATATAGCCTAAGACGTAGACATCAACTTTCATTGAAACAAAGTAATCCTCTTAATATCTTAAACAACTCCATTTGAATAATTGGTATAGGAACAGACGTAATGCTAATTCCAACATGCTAAGAAGATTAACCCGCATCTCGCTGACAATTAACCTCTAATGTTATGATCTAGGTTTCACCCCTTCCTATAACAAGCATTAGGTTTTATTAATCCACATGCATGATAAATCAATACCAAACTTGCCTACGTCAATTTCTATCTTGGCCTAAAGATTTCCACAAGGTTTGATATCCCATTGAACCTAGGACTCCTAGAATTACAATTGTTACTTTGACCAACTTTAGCTTGACTCAAGCTACTTGAATCTAACTATAGCATTCATATTATCAAGACAAGGTGGCCATCCAAATCTATCAAAACATAAACACATAAGATGAAGTACAGAGATAAGAAACATATTCAAATGGAAAAATCAAATAATTAAGAACAAAAGTCTCACCATAGATTATCGATCAAAAATACCTAAGGAAAAGAAGTATAAAGGTTTAGCCTCTCATGGATTGGAAACTCCAATCCATGAGAGATTGAAAACTTACAAACCCAAGAGGAAAAGAGGAGGAGGCGGCTGCCTCCTCTCCAAACCGCAAAACCTAGAAAATAAGGAGAGAAAAGTTGTAGAAAGATGTTGTAAGTTGTTCTAGGTGTGCTAGGGTATTAGACTTAAGAGGGTATTTATAGAGGGTGGCTTAGGGTTAATTTAGAGCTAAACAAACCCTAAGGACGTGCTGGGCTGCTCTCCAAGTCTTCAAGCTAATCCAAATAATATTTTGGGCTCAATTGGATCAATCCCGCAAAACAGGCCTAGGACAGTTTCTGTCCGCTGACTTCAGGGGCATTTTCGTTTATGAAAACGTTCGAATTGGGCTTCGAGCAAAACACGAAAGTTGTAGATCTTGGAGTTAGCTTTCCAACGCCTACTCATACGCCTCAAACGGAGGTCTGGATAAAAAGTTATGGCCAAAAGACAGAATGGTCGCCAAATCTGGAAACAATTAGAGAAGCTTCAAGAGGAAGTGACACCTGATGGCTGCCGGTGTGCGCGCATGTGCTGGCCCCGACTCCCCCTGGGCACCCATGCAGATGGCTTGTGCGCTCAGGGCATTGGCCTCAGGCCCCATGTCGTCAGCGCCCATGTGCTGCCTGGGTAGCACCCCCGACTGACGCTGTGCGCCCATGTGGTAAGCTTGGCGCCCCACCTGGTTTGTCTCAGACCCATGTGCTCCAGTGCTTGTCCGCCACTTGACATGTCTTCTTGCCTTGAAACTCAACTTTGCTCCTTTGCTTCAAACTCTTGAAAATCAATCTTATGATGATAAAATTGACTCTTCAAGCTCTTCAATCACGATCATATTGGCTCCATTCTTCATCCAAACTGTCATTGGAAAATATTTGTGTAAATAATCATCCAAAAAGGCTCCAAAAAGGTACAAAATTGATAATTTTGCACTTTTTTTCACTTTAGCACCTATAAACACAAATATACCAAATATAAGGCATAATCAAGCATAAAATACCCAAAAAGCATAGGAAAATGACCATAAAAAGATGCATAATTTTGGTCCGATCATATGTCCCCCACACTTAAGCTTTGCTAGTTCCTAGCAAACTAATGTTAATCCTAAGAAAACAAAAAAGGTTAGTGACTAAACTAAACAAAATATTGATTCCACTTTCGTAGGTGTACGGCGGCACTTAGCATGTGACGCAAGCCTTTAAACCAATGTATGTCTACATTGGAGGAGTTATAGTCTCCTGAGGGTTTAATTAACTAGAACGATACCCACAAACATTATGTAAACATTGACTAGAAACATCAAACTTTAGAAAATAAAGTACTTCTAACAAATTTAGAATCTAATCCACATTTTCTAATCAAATGCAATACAAGTTAGTAAGAATACAAAGACCATAAGATTCAAATTAGCTATGCACAAAACCACTCCAATCAATAATGTAAGTTCTAAGATCAACATACCTTGGATGAATTGACAAGGAAAACTTACCATAAGCTTGTATTTACATCTATTTCCAAGAAAAAGCAATATCATGGATATTCATCAAAGATTAGAATGGGTTTAAAAAGGATGGCTTGTTTTTAAGAAAGTAAGGTTACTAACCTTAGAAGTGTTCATGATTTGGGGCTACTAGCTCCCTTTTTCTTTTGAGGTTACTAACACTCATTTTTTCAAGAGGGACAATATTTCCGCATTCCATGCCTCTTATCCTCTTTCCAAGGGTTACTAACTCCTTTTGTTAAAGAAAAGAGTGACAACAATGGATAAGTTTTTTTTTTTTTATAAGCAAGAAAATATCTCTTCTCCTCTTTCATGAAAACACTTTTTTTTAAAAGATTTTAACTACCCTTCGTACCCCCACACTTTGTCTTTGACATATCCATGACATACTTTTATGAATTTACACAAGATTCAACACAAGTTCTAGAAGTAATACACTTACCAAACCATTTTTGGGTATGAAAAACCTTATTAATTACACTTCTTAATCAAAGAATGAAATTGCACATAAGAAAATTTGAAAAATATTTTCAATGTATTTAAACCAAATTAGTATTACACAAGACTATACTCATGGAAATTAGATCAAAACTTATTAGAAATACAAAACAATTTTTAATTTTCTTCAAAAATTTTGAAAAATTTATCTCTAGTCAATAAGATAGAAAAGTAGGGTCTTTCAAATAGACTAATTCCTCCCCCACACTTAAAAGACACATTGTCCTCAATGTGTGTTGTGCTAGTATTTTGACAAAAAATTTCAAAACATGTTGTTTTGGAAACTTTTTGAAAAGTGAAGTGCACAAGTAAAACTTGATTTAGAAAGTGTCAACCCAATCTAATAAATCAAGGAAACTTACTACTAGCAACAAAACACAATAAGTAGGGCAATCTAAATTAATTGAGCGCATGCAAGATTAAATTCACCTAGAAAGTATGCATCCAATCTTAGCAAATTAATCTAAACATATCATCAATCATCGCATTCAAACACATAAGTCTCACATAAGATCCAAAATAAACATAAGACAAATAAAAATGCATGCAATGTCATGATAAAATGCAATACACATAGCATCTTAAGAATAAGAGTCATCGGCCTCTCCTTGGCCTCCTTTGGCCCATCGAAAAATGACCTTAGGTTCTTATCACTTAAGATTCTATATGTATGAGATGCATGAAGCAATGTATACAAATTGATATGCATGAAACACAATTCAATTCAAGGAGCAAACAAAATGGGAGTTAAGAAAGCTTATTCTTTGCTATCTTTATGTGTCGCTTCCTCCACTTGTCTCCATTTTCTTGTATGCTCCTCAATTTGAAAATGCAAAATGACCTATAACTAATAAAAAGAAAATTAAAAAGAAAAGGATAGATGTTAGTTTCTTGGGTTGCCTCCCAAGTAGCGCCTTTGTTTATTGTCTTTGGCTAGACTTTCCTCCATCTCCCTTTGTCAAGGTGGATCATACTACTTCAAAGCAAAAAGTAGATATGATGAGATAAGAAGAATATGAGCATAAAAATGGGAAGCACAAAATAGGAGATAAGGAAAGAATTCACCAATTTTGTTGAGAGCGACCCATGAATGGCTATGAATGACAATGCCATTTGTGTTGCCGTTAGAGGTTGATGCAATGAGAGCTTATGGCATCCATGATTGGCATTGCTTCGTACTTGCCTTTGTGGTAGTGTCCTCGACTTGGTTAATCTCCTCATCCTTCAAAAGGAATTGATCCATGGATATCCATTCCTCTTCTCCATAGCTTCTTGAATTCTCATCATTTGATGGCTCTTCGTGCTTGGCAATCTTTAGTGGAGAAGGTGGAGGAATGTCCATCTCGATGTCTTCTTTGGGTACTTCATTTTCTTCTTGCACAATCTTGGGAGTCTCCTTTGGTGTTGTAGGGATGCAAACTATGCATAGGGTATCATCTTCATCATTGGAGGGAAATTGAATGGGGTTTTGTTCATTAAGCTCTTGGGATTCCAAATCATCCATCGTTTTGCTTAACACCTCTTCAATTTCCTTCATGATTGGGACAACAATTTCTTGAAATTCACCTTCCATCGTGCTTGATTCAGAATAGGTTGGTTCCTCCCATGAAAATGTAGCTTCAATTTCTGCCTCATGATCCCTTTGTGTAGTCAATCCATCCACCATCTTCCATTCTTTCTTGGGAACTTGTTTGATTGTAGCAACTAAAGGAATGTTTACCTTCCACTTATGAAGTGAATCGAGTTGGCTCTCTTCACTACATGTCTTTTGTGGCTCAAGTAATTGAGGAAACGGTGCTGGACAATCATTGGGTGGCATCATTTTCTTCTTTGGTTCCCTTTTCTTCCTTGGTGGATCTTGAGAAATTGTTGGAAATGAAACTGAATTTATTCCAAAATCAAACTTCTCTTTCTCCTTGCTCTTCACAGAACTCTTTTCATCACTTAGCATTTGCACATGGGGTATGACAGTTGGTGATGGTTTCATTTCAGGGTTAGGAAGAACTGTCTTAATTTGTGGTGTAGAGGAAGAAAATGGGGCCTCTTGTGACTCCATCTCTTTTGTAATCCTTGGTTGATTGTCTTCCATTCCCATCGAATTGATCCCATATCTTTTCGCATTGTTCAATCCATTATCAAGTTCCATCTTGTTCTCTTGTCCTTGAGAGTTTAAAGGTGTTTGCAAGAATGGTTGTTGGTGATGACTCATTCCTTGATTTGCAATCATAAAGCGCATGAAATTGACAATGGTATCTTGTTGGTCAGCAATTTGTTTGCTAAGCAACTGATATACTTTGTCCTTTTCTGTTACGAGTGATTGCACCACTTCTTTCATTTCTTTTATCTCTTTGTGCATTGCTGATGATTCAAGCTCTGGCTCCTTAGGCTTGAGAATCTCTTCTGATGTGCTAAATTGATGAATGTTCTCTGCCATAATGTCGAGCAGCTTCCTAGCTTCCGTGGGTGTTTTGAATGTGAGCCTACCTCCTCCACTTGTTGCATCAATGTAAACTCGATCTTCATAAAACAATCCATCATAGAATTGTTGTATCAAGAGTTCCTCGCTTATGTTGTGGTAGGGGCAACTTTCACAAATCTTGTTGTACCTTTCCCAATATTGAATCCACTTCTCCTTAGGTAATTGTCGACAAGAGTTGATTCTTCTTCTGACATCGGCGCGTTTTGCTTCTGGAAAATACTGATTCAAGAATGCTCTCTCCATTTCCTTCCAAGAAGTAATTGACTTTGATGGCAAACTCCAAAACCATTCTTCCGCTTCACCTTCCAAGGTTATTGGAAAAACTCGAAGCTTTGCTTGCTCTTGAGGCATCTTACCAATCATAGCACATTTGATGATGAAACGTTGCAAATGCTAATGAGGACTCTCGTGGGGTTCTCCTTGAAAGATTGGTAGCAAAGGGATCACTCCTGGCTTTATTTCATAAGACAAATCCATTTTTAGATAATCAATACAGTGGGACTTCATCTCACAATTGAGATTCAACTCCCTTAAAGTAAGTGATTGCTCCATTGTCTCGAAAATCTAACTCCAAGAAAACAAATACTAGAAAGAAAAATTTAGCACTAAAACGAAAAATAAAAATAAAAAGAAAATAACGAAAAAGAAAAAGATAAGGGTAAGAAATCCTTAGGTAGTAATTTGTCTTCAATCTTTTATTGCTTCCTTCCTTCCCCGGCAACGACGCCAAAATTGTGACCGGTCGTTGAACAAATCACAAAATAAATCCCCACAAACCTATAACTATTAGCTAGGGCAAGTAGGGGTCGAATCCACAGAGAAGGTAGGAGCAAATCAAATCCAAATTACACAAAAGAAAATCTTACCAAAGGGGATTTTTTATAGGTTTTCAAAATAGGTAAACTAAATTAGAAAACAATTATATATATCTAAACTAATGACTAAGAAAACAATTTAAGAGAAACAATTAATTTAAAGCATACTTCTTCTCCTTTAGGCAATTATTTTGATCAAGTAAATCATGGATCATGATACAAACATGAATTTGACTTAAATTGCAATCAATTAAGAATCATAAATCATCCCAAATCGGTATATAACCTAAGACGTAGACATCAACTTTCATTGAAACAAAGTAATCCTCTTAATATCTTAAACAACTCCATTTGAATAATTGGTATAGGAACAGACGTAATGCTAATTCCAACATGCTAAGAAGATTAACCCGCATCTCGCTGACAATTAACCTCTAATGTTATGATCTAGGTTTCACCCCTTCCTATAACAAGCATTAGGTTTTATTAATCCACATACATGATAAATCAATACAAAACATGCCTACGTCAATTTCCATCTCGGCCTAAAGATTTCAACAAGGTTTGATATCCCATTGAACCTAGGACTCCTAGAATTACAATTGTTACTTGGACCAACTTTAGCTTGACTCAAGCTACTTGAATCTAACTATAGCATTCATATTATCAAGACAAGGTGGCCATCCAAATCTATCAAAACATAAACACATAAGATGAAGTACAGAGATAAGAAACACATTCAAACGGAAAAATCAAATTATTAAGAACAAAAGTCTCACCAAAGATTTATTGATCAAAAATACCTAAGGAAAATAAGTATAAAGGTTTAGCCTCTCATGGATTGGAGTTTCCAATCCATGAGAGATTGAAAACTTACAAACCCAAGAGCAAAAGAGGAGGAGGCGGCTGCCTCCTCTCCAAACCGCAAAACCTAGAAAATAAGGAGAGAAAAGTTGTAGAAAGATGTTGTAAGTTGTTCTAGGTGTGCTAGGGATTTAGACTTAAGAGGGTATTTATAGAGGGTGGCTTAGGGTTAATTTAGAGCTAAACAAACCCTAAGGACGTGCTGGACTGCTCTCCAAGTCTTTAAGCTAATCCAAATAATATTTTGGGCTCAATTGGATCAATCCCGCAAAACAGGTCCAGGACAGTTTCTGTCCGCTGACTTCAGGGGTATTTTCGTCTATGAAAACGTTCGAGCTGGGCTTCGAGCAAAACACGAAAGTTGTAGATCTTGGAGTTAGCTTTCCAACGCCTAGTCATACGCCTCAAACAGAGCTCTGGATCAAAAGTTACGGCTAAAATACAGAAGGTTCGCCAAATCTGGAAACAGTGTGAGAAGCTTCAAGAGGAAGTGACACGCGTTGGCTGCTGGTGTGCGCACATGTGCTGGCCCCGACTCCCCCTGGGCGCCCATGCGGATGGCTTGTGCGCCCAGGGCGTTGGCCTCAGGCCCCTTGCCGCCAGCGCCAATGTGCTGCCTGGGTAGCACCCCCGACTGGCGCTAGGCACCCATGTGGTAAGCCTGGCGCCCCACCTGGTTTGTCTCAGGACCCATGTGCTCCAGTGCTTGTCCGCCACTTGACATGTCTTCTTGCCTTGAAACTCAACTTTGCTCCTTTGCTTCAAACTCTTGAAAATCAATCTTATGATGATAAAATTGACTCTTCAAGCTCTTCAATCACGATCATATTGGCTCCATTATTCTTCGAAATTGTCCTTGGAAAATATTTGTGTAAATAATCATCCAAAAAGGCTCCAAAAAGGTACAAAATTGATGATTTTGCACTTTTCTTCACTTTAGTACCTATAAACACAAATATACCAAATATAAGGCATAATCAAGCATAAAATACCCAAAAAGCATAGGAAAATGACCATAAAAAGATGCATAATTTTGGTCCGATCAAAGCCCAACTAGGAAAAGGAAATAAAAGCATAATTAAACAAGGATTGGACTTAGTCAAACAAGGCCCAAACCAAATAACATCCAAACTTAAAAATAAGATAATCTAAGATAGAATTAATCCCAAACAAAGCAAACTAATTCTAATGGACTCATGCCATGATGTCAATCCGGCCATCTAGAATCAATAGCAAGCAAAGTGATGAACTTGTAATTGATTGGTGTTTTCTTGCTCAAATCATCATCAAAGCTCTTCAATTGAACTTGAATAGTCGTCATGTCATCAAGATGAGTTCCAACAAGGCCTATGAGTGCATCATTGAATCTCTTAGCTCTTGCTCTTGTCATCGGACCAATAGGCATCTTCAATGGATCGAATAGGATCTTTTTTGTGCTTGGAACATGCTCAACGATATCTCCATGATCTTCATGCATCTCCATGCTTCCTTGCAGCCATTGCACATCCTTTCCATGCTTTCCTTTGTCATATTCAAGTCCATGATAAGTCCTTGGCGCATCATTCCCTCCATGATAAGCCTTGGGCGCATCACCTGAACTCCGAAAGAATTTTATTTCTTTGGGTACTCTTGATAAACAAGGGTACAAATATTCTAGCGAAAATGGGCAGATCAAAGTTTCGAAAGGTGCTATGACTATCTTGAAGGGTAAATTGCAACACGGGATTTACACTCTGATAGGCAATTTAGTGATAAGAGAAGTAGCAGTTTCCGAGTCTCTTGGGGATTCAAATGATCGTACAAAATTGTGGCATCGTAGGTTGGGGCATATGAGCGAGCTAGGATTTGCAATTTTGAGCAAAAGGGGTCTTTTAGATGGGTTAGAATGTGGAAAACTTAAATTCTGCGAAACATGTGTTTTAGGTAAGCAGCACAGGGTTAAGTTTAGTTCTGGCAAGTATACTTCTAAGGGGATTCTTGATTATGTTCATTTTGATTTGTGGGGTCCTGCTCCTGTGGAGTCTCATAGTAGATGCAGGTATTTCGTGACTTTCATTGATGATTACTCCAGGAAGGTTTGGGTATATTTTCTGAAAACAAAAGATGAGGTGTTTGATCGGTTCAAAGAGTGGAAGATTATGATTGAAAAGCGTTCTAGTCGGTAAATCAATACTTTTAGAACTGATAATGGTTTGGAATTCTGTGGTCAAGAATTCAATGAGTTCTGCAAGAAATAGGGTATAGTAAGGCATCACACTATACGGAGAACGCCACAACAAAATGGGGTTGCAGAACGCATGAACCAAACACTTCTGCAACGTGCTAGGTGCATGCGACTAAATGCTGGTTTGTCGAAGATTTTCTGCGCTGAAGCAGTTAATACTGCTGCTTATTTGGTGAATAGGTCTCCATCAACTGCGATTGATTTGAAGACTCCTCAAGAGGTATGGTACAATAAACCCTCTGATTACATTGGCTTGAGAATATTTGGTTGTCCTGCTTATGTTCATGTTAATGATGGTAAACTGGAGCCTAAGGCAATAAAGTGCATATTTCTAGGATATGGAATTGTTAAAGGTTATAGGTTGTTGTATTCTGATAGTAACAAAGATATTATTAGCAGCGATGTAACCTTTGATGAATCTGCTATGTTTAGCCAGAAAAAGGAGCTTGTTGGTCTTGCAGGTACTGACCAGAGAGTGGTATTTGATGCATCACCTTTGAAATCACCTTTTGTTACTACAGAAGAGCCTAGGACTAAAACTGATGATTTGTCGAAAAGTATAGCAGAAAGGAGAACCAGAAGGGAAATCAGAAAGCCACAAAGGTATGCGGATTGCATTAGTTTTAATATTGGTGAAACTGATCCTATTGCATATGCTTTGTCAGTGGCAGAAATTATTGATTTTGATGAACTAAGATCCTATAAAGAGGCAATTAAGAGTGAGATTACAGCAAATTGGTTATTAGCTATGAATGAGGAGATGCATTCTCTTGCAAAGAATGAGACATGGAAACTTGTACCATTGCCAAAAGGAGTGAGACTAGTAGGATGTAAATGGGTATTGAAAAGGAAAGAGGGAATCCTCGGAGTTGAACCTGCAAGGTTCAAGGCTAGACTTGTGGCAAAGGGTTTTTCGCAAAAGGAGGGAATAGACTACAATGAGATATTCTCACCAGTTGTGAAGCACAAAACTATTCGGGTTCTTTTACCCATGGTTAGTACTCTTGATCTCTATCTAGAACAGTTAGATGTTAAGACTGCTTTTTTGCATGGTAATCTAGAGGAACAGATTTACATGTCACAGCCTGAGTGATTTATTGATTCTGAGAATGAAGACCATGTGTGCTTATTGCAGAAGTCCTTGTATGGTTTGAAATAGTCTCCTAGACAGTGGTATAAGAGGTTTTACTCATTTATGGTTTCTCATGATTTTGCTAGAAATCAGTATGATAACTATGTGTACTCTAAGAACTTGTTTGATGGTTCATATATATACCTGCTGCTATAGGTTGATGACATGTTGAATGCAACCAAGGATTTGGTTGAGATTAATAGCCTGAAAGCTTTGCTAAGTAGTGAATTTGAGATGAAGGATTTGAGTGTAGCGAAAAAGATTTTGGGTATGGAGATTTTGAGGGATAGAAAAGTTGGTTTGTTGTATGTATCTCAACATAATTATATCGAAAAGGTACTGCAATCTTTTCAAATGGATAAAGCCAAACCGGTTAGTACCCCTTTAGCTGCACATTTTAAACTTGATGTTACTGCTCTACCTAATTTTGATGATGAAGTTAATTGCATGAGTAGAATTCCTTATTTTAGCGCAATAGGTTGTTTGATGTATGCTATGGTTTACACTAGGCTAGATTTAGCCAAGGAGTAAAAAACCGTACCGTACCGGCTGGTTGAACCGGTGGTCAATCCGATAATGGTACATGTATAAAACCGTTCAGTCAACGTACCGACGTTGACCCGGTTCAATCGCGGTTCAACCGGCCGGTTTAACGGTTTTATGACCGGTTTGACCGGTTTTGTACATAGTCAAAATTTTTAGTACATTTAAAAAAAATTAAAAATATTTGTAAATGGTAAGAATTGAACCCAACATACTTTGAATGAAGTCAAAAAGACTTAACCACTCCAACAAAGTATTATTTAATGATTATTACATCATAAATTATATTTATTTTATACCAAAACATAATTTTTTAAAAAAATTGTTTCAACAACCGGTATAAAACTGGTTCAACTGGTTGAAGCGCATACCGGATCCCTGTCCGGTATGCCTGCCGGTACGGTTTTTTATTCATTGGATTTAACTCATGCTATTAGTGTGGTTAGTAGATTTATGAGTAATCCTGGTGAAACTCATTGGGAGGCTGTTAAGTGGATTATGCGATATTTGAATGGAACGAAGAATGCCTGTTTCGTTTATGGTTCTGATGGTAATTCTGGATTGATTGGTTATGCTTATTCTGATTATGCTGGTGACCTTATTAAAAGAAGATCTTTAACATGTTATATCTTAATCCTGTATGGTTGTGCTATTAGTTGGAAAGCAACTCTTCAAGCAACTGTTGCTTTGCCTACTACTGAGACAGAATATATATCATTGACTTAAGGGATTAAAGAAGGTATGTTATTGCATGGTCTTGTTGATAGTTTGAATTTGAATGTTTCGAAGCCTGTTATTTATTGTGATAGTCAGAGTACTTTGAGTTTGGCGAAAAATCCTATGTATCATGAAAAATCAATGCATATTGATGTTACATTGAATTTTATTCGTGATACTTTGGATAATAAGGCGGCCACTATAGAGAAGATTCCTACAGCTGATAATCCAGCAGACATGTTGACGAAACCATTGACAACTGACAAGTTCAAGCATAGTTTGGACTTGGTAAATGTTCGCATAACATGAAGCCCCTAAGGGCTTGGTTGGCAGAGAGGGAGGCTTTTTTATTTTGGTGATTTGGTAAACTTAAGTTAAGGTGGAGATATTTTGGTTGGATTATGTAGAATTCAAGTCATGGTGGAGAATTGTTATTTGCGCCTCGAATTCTTGTTAACCCGGCTCGAATTGTGACCTGACCCGATATTTGTGGAGCTATGAATTTTTTGGATTTTTCCCGGAGGTTTGTGATGGAAGCGGAGGGATCGGGCCGAAGGAACTAAATATCCTATATTTATATAAAGGATCGATATCTTGTATTTTTGAGTTGTATCGATATCTCTTTACTCGTGAACGTAAATCAAATTGATCGAACCACGTAAATCTTCTTGTTCTTATTTGTTCTTTTAGGCTTGTTTAATCGCAACATTATTATTATTATTATTACATTATTATTATTATTATTATTATTATTATTAAAAAGTTTCACTTGACAATCACCATTTGAAAGCAATTTCAAGTCTTCGATGAGACTTTCCAAGGATTAGCCGTAAATTTTGAAATAGTTAAAAATTCAACCAGTCCGATTGATAAAATATCAGTACTCTTTTTTTTTTTTTTGCCAGAATAAAATATCAATACTCCATTAATAGATCTTTAAACTAAACTTTTTTCAAGTAAGAAAAAAAAAAATGATCTTGAATCACGTAGGTATGTAGCAAAGGGCTAAGAAATGCTAGGTTTGACGATAATAATTTTTTTTTTAATCTTTCCTATTAAAAGTATTAATTTTTTTTTGAGGAAAAAAAGTATTATTATTAATATTTGAGTATTTCCGTTGGAATCCAAATCGGAATCTTGTAAATTACAATTGGGAATCATGCATTAAGTCACATACATATTAAAATTTGGTTGAGATATAGCCTGGTGGCCCCTCTAACATTACGAGGTTTGGCCAATTTGTGTGGTCCTAAGATTGGAAACCCACCATGGGACTTGTGCCTACCAAATTAGACGATTTATTCCAATTGCATGCTATAATATATATTAGAGTATACCCTAGCTATAACTGAAGCAAAAAAGAAAATGAACAAATTTCCAGATCATCAAGGACTTGGTATGGAAGTCAAATTACATTTTTGGTCGGCTATATATCTATAATAACTCCCAAGGAAAGGCAATCATTAGCTCCAGACCTAAGTCTTAATTATACCCCAAAAATCCTCTTAAGTCTTACCCCAATGAGGAGATTGAAAGAGGGTGAATGAGAAGGGAAATTATGAAGCTAAAATGATAAACTACGCGTAATTACAAAGCCCAAGTCTATGGGCCATTACCCAGTTTCAATAAAAAGACCGATTTGGACTGATCAACTTCTCTGAATAGTCCAATAAAAAATCCTCAATATTGGACCAATTCCAAGGACCCCCAACCATCATGCAATTGAATTACGTTAAGCCAGGGCACCTCCAAGAGATTCAATGTTCCCTCCTGAAGAAAAAAAATATATATAACATAATTTTTATTCATAAAAGTGACACATTATAAATTACAATAGATTGAAAATAGTTTTTTTTTTCATCCGTCTAAATTTGAATATCACATTATGATCCGAATCATCTGATTGATTTGAAATTTGAACCTTTTCCATGAGCCTTTAACATGTGTGACACCTCGTTTTCGCTTTTGTGTATTGTTTTCAACAGAGAGCTCTCAATAACAATAAAAAGGTGAGTAATCTAAAAATCTCTTTAATTGATCAATGAACCATAAAGTTATCTTAATACGAGGCAAACAATCTCCCATCTACTATAAACTAGTAAAAACTAAGTAAAACAAATAAATTCAGATAAACTGAACTAACTCGAACACCTACGTTCTAAAGATCTGGAGACCAATAACCCAATCAAACCAATAATTCTGAAAGACTTTATACTTTTTTTTTTCTTAAAGAAAAGATTGTAATTTTCATTTATGAAAATGAAATTACAAAGATAATACTCATAATTACAATAAATTGAGAAGAATGATCCCGTCTTAGATCTAGATCTAGGTCTTGCTCCTTGATCAGATGAGTCGTCTTAATGATTGTATGGAGTCTCGAATCTTCTTCATAAATCTTTCGCATGTCTACCACTCCATCGCTTTTGCTTCTTGGTGAATCCAAGAAAAAGCTTTTAACAGCGATAAAAAAGTGGTTGATTCGAGGATCATCAGCACCCACCCTTTGATCAGAAAGAAAAACCATACCGACAAGGCAAACTGTTTTCAATCTATTGCAAACTAAAAACAGGGACAAAAGCCTAAACTCTGACTCAAACTACCTTACTCAAAAAAACTGAACTTGACTCAAAAAACTGACTAAACCCAATAGATCAATAGATCTGGGGACTTTATTCTAAAATAAAATAAAAAAAAAAGATCAGGCTCCTCCTCCCCTTTGACAAAAAAGTCAAGAGGAGGAGGAGGAGGAAACAAAATTTTGAAGGGAGGAGGCAGAGAGATAAGGAGGGTGTGTGAAAGACTTTATTCTAAAATAAAGAAAATAATTGAAAATGAAATTAAAAATCAAACTCCCCTCCCCTTGACATTAGTAGTCGAGGAGGAAGATGAACAAACAAAAAGAACAAGGAAAACAATTAGAGAAGCTGAAGAGAATAGAGATGAGGGGTCGAGGGGAGAGACAACTTTAGTTTTTTTGGATAAGTTACTAGAGTTTATAACTATTCATTGTTCATCATTCTTCTTTTAATTTTTTTTTACAAAATTCAACAAATTTGAGTTTATTTGTTTTGATATCAAACACTTGGCATAAGTGAGAATCGAAACATACTCTATGTCCCTTGTCACAAAGTAGACTAATGCTTAGGAAGTTGTGCTTTGGTTACATTACAAACCAAACATGAGTAATTTGAGCATAACCTTTTCTAACAGTTCCAATTCCATGAATCTTCCCTTTGGAGTTGTCTCTAAAAGTTACATTTCCTCCATTTTTCATTTTAAGCTCTGAAAACATCTTTTTCTCTCCTGTCATGTGTCTTGAACAACCACTGTCCAGGTACCAGGGCTGCATACACACAACTTTAGTTTGCTGTTTTAGGTACCTATACTTTGATGGGTCATTGGGGGTAGCAACAACATATGTACCTTTAGGCACCCAAACTAATTTATTTCGGGAAGGTACCCATCTTTCTGATCACATTCAGGGGATTGGTGACCTCTTCTGCCACAGGTATAGCAGATCATAGCTCTAGGCCTAAAGTTCCTTCTGTTGTAATTTCTATTAGTCTAAGCAATTTGTATGTTGTTGTTAGTAACAACAATTTTCTCATTTTTCATCTCATCAATTTCTTTTAGCAACTTCTCATTTTCAGCTTTAGCACGTTCAAAATCAGCAGTTAAAGCATCAAATTTGTTCATCATACTATCATGATCCTTCTTAGCAGATTCTAAATTAAGCATGAAAATTCTTTTTCTTCAGACATTTAAACAAAACTAAAACATGTTCATATTCTTCAAACAATTTTTCATATTCATATTGCATCTCACCAACAATTATTTTAGATGAATTGGGTTCTTCCTCAAAGTCTTTCTCTTCTGCCATGAGACATAAGTGGGTTTTTGCTCCTTCTTTAGTGTCACTGATGTCTGAATCTGAGACATCATTGTCTGACCAGGTGGCAGCAACCATGGCTCTCTTCTTCTTCCTATCTTTCATTTGAGCTTCCTTTCTGTTGTGTGGACAATCACTTTTGATGTGACCGGGTTTCCCACAACCGACGCAGGTAAGTTGATTTCCTTTGTATTCTTCATTTCTATATTTTTCTCTATCATATCTGAATCTGTCTTTGTCATTCCTGTATTTGTCTCGTCCATAGCTCTTCTTGTTAATGAGCTGGTTTCTTTTCCTTTCAGTCTTTCGAACTTTCTTGCCAGCATTGCAGTTTCATTGTCATCGTTAGAGGCATCACTTTCTTCCATTCTTCCTATAGAGCAGTGACTTTGAGAGCGAGTCCTCTTTTCTTCTCATTATACTTCTTATCCAGTTCTTCATCATGCTTTCGTTCTCTTTCATATTGTCGCAACGTGCGCGACCGGGGCGAAAAACTATCGAGGTTCTTACGGGAGTTGCCACTAATCTTTTTTACCTAGGTGTGATTAGCCACCTAAACGATTATTAGGTTTAATATTAACCTATGCTAGGCAAAGGTGGTACTAAACCTAATAAGGTCTGCTTAACCAGAGTCTACGGTTCGGGAGTCGGGTACGCGTGAGGAAGGATTAGCACCCCCACGACGCCCGTCGAAACGACGGCACTGACTGGTCTAGGATTAACTATGGGTCTCTATCGTTGGATGTTCCTATTCTTAAGTCTATCCACGCCCGATATTATCGTTCTTAATCTGTCTTAAACGTGTTATAATCGACCTCTATTTGTTCTCTATGTGGCCCAAATTGTTATTTTGTTTTTACTTAATTATCTGGATTAGACGATGTTACTATGCCTTTTATTTTGACTTAATTCTCTTAGGTCGTCTCATTATTCCCTTCTTTTATTGACTCAATTTTTATAAATCAATCCCTTTTATTGTTTTGCTTAATCCCTTTTTAGATTAAGTTCTTTATTGACTCCACTTAATTACCCTGAATTAAGTCTTTTATTGTTTTACTTAATCTCTTTTTAGATTAAGTTCTTTATTGACTCCACTTAATTACCCTGAATTAAGTCTTTTATTGACACTACTTAATTACCCTGAATTAAGTCCCTAACTTGACTTAATTTCCCTGAATTAAGTCCTTGACTTGACTTAATTTCCTTCCTTGAAATTAAGTCCTTTACTCTACTTAATTCCCTTCCTTGGAATCATGTCCTCTACTTAATCTTCTTCCTTGAAATTAAGCCCTTAACTCTACTTAATTCCCTTCCTTGGAATTAAGCCCTTAACTCTACTTAATTTCCTTCCTTGAAATTAAGTCCTTTGCTTTACTTAATTCCCTTCCTTGGAATCAAGTCCTTTTCTCTACTTAATTTCCTTCCTTGAAATTAAGTCCTTATTCTGATCTTACTTAATCATCTTTGGATTAAGTCTTTGCTGACTTTACTTAATTCTTGTGAAATTAAGTCTTTGCTAATTTTACTTAATTACCCTGAGTTAAGTCTGTGCTTGCCTTTACCTAATTTCCTTCCTTGAAATTAAGTCTGTGCCTACTTTTACCTAATTTTCTTCCTTGAAATTAAGTCTGTGCTTACTCTTACCTAATTTCTTTCCTTGAAATTAAGCCAGTCTTTTCTTTACCTAATTTCCTTCCTTGAAATTAAGTCAGTCTTCTAATGTTTTCACTTAATTACTATGAATTAAGTCCTTTGATCACTTTTTACTTAATTACCATGAATTAAGTCTTTTAACTGCTTTTACTTAAGTGCTTTGACTGCTTTTACTTAATTACCCTGAATTAAGTTCTTTGGCTGCTTTTACTTAATTTCCCTGAATTAAGTTCTTTAACTGCTTTTACTTAATTACCCTGAATTAAGTTCTTTGGCTGTTTTTACTTAATTACACTGAATTAAGTTCTTTAACCTGTGTTTACTTAATTTCCCTGAATTACTTAATTACCCAGAATTAAGTCCTTTAACTGCTTTATTTAATTTCCCTGAATTAAGTTCTCTGACTGTGTTTACTCAATTACCCTGAATTAAGTTCTTTAACCTGTGTTTACTTAATTTCCTTGAATTAAGTTCTCTGACTGTGTTTACTTAATTACCCTGAATTAAGTTCTTTAACCTGTGTTTACTTAATTTCCATGAATTAAGTTCTGTAATTGTGTTTACTTAATTTCTCTGAATTAAGTTCTCTGACTGTGTTTACTTAATTACCATGAATTAAGTCTTTTGACTATTTTACTTAATTTCCCTGAATTAAGTCCTTTGACTGTTTTTACTTAATTACCCTGAATTAAGTTCTTTGACTTCTCTTAGTTTCCTTTATGGCCCTTCATTTGAATTAAGATTTACTTCTCTTAATTTTCTTCAATCACACTGGATTAAGGCTTTAATTGTGCAGATGATGCATGTGTTCCGGTTTAATCACATTTTACCCAAATATTTATACGAGGAGTATTATTTGGGCACCTTCCACTTGATTGGTAAGATCCCCATATTAATACCCCAAGCCTAGGAGATTAAGATTAAAATGGACAAGTATTGTCACATTTCACCTAATTATTCCATCATCGGTGTCAATTTAACTTTCTCAAATGAGCATAATGTCAATATCATTTTAGGAAACCTAAAATGCATGGCCATGAGTGTAGCATACTTTCTTCATGAATTCATTAACTTTTCCACATAATTAGTAAAAATAAATTACTTAATTATTAATAAAACTTCAAATTGAGGACTCAATTGATCTATTCTATCAATATCAGGTACCTAGATGTCAACTCTAACAAGTACCAGGACAAAGTTGATCTAAATATTACTTAAATGCATCGAACTAAGGATCAAATTAAAATGAAATAAGAAGTCAAACCTGAAATGGAAGATTTTACCTCATAGTTTCTAAACCGATGCCCTTTTGGGAGCCACCCGTACGGACTATAAAGACTCATTTCTCTTCTTCTACCCTCAGACCTCTCTTCCTTTCTCTAACCCTAGCCGCCACTCTTAGCCTTGCCTGAAATCGCGCCTCCGATCGGACTGCTGCATGCCACCGTGCCGGAGCATCATCGGAGCTCTAATGGAGCTCAAAATGCACAGAAAAGATCGACTAAACCTCCTCTTCTCAAATCTGAAATCGGCTTCACCTAAGAACGCCCCTAAAATCCCCGAACGCTCCTCACCCGAAACTAAAACGAAGCCTCCGATCTCTGAAATCCACCGTTGGATCAAGCTAACTTTGAGGTATGTTGTTCCCCTCACTTCACTCATCAAAACCCCTCTCTTATCTGACCCGAAAGTCTCCGAATCCCGGCGGGAAGGCCCCCACTCCAACCATTCTGAAAATCCCCACTTCCCCACTGTATTCACCCTCTTTATCTCATCCGAGAGCTCTACATTCATCTACCCAAACCCCTTTGAGAATTTAATTTCTCTGTCCCAAACCCCCGTTTCATATTTTGACAGAGTTTCCGAACCGAAAGTCCCCATTTTGGCAGCATTTTCTCTCTCCAATTCCCCCACTTTCTTGCAATGACTAAGAGCCTATTATAGGCTTAGAAATGAGAGGTACCCTCTCTTAATCGACGGTCCTCCCTTTTGTTTTATTTTGTTTATTTTCATTCCTTTCTAGATATTTCCCTGATCTTATCTCTTCTTGGTGTAGGTGGCAGTTTGGATAGGAACGGAGCCTCCTCTGAGCTGGATTGGGTGAGTCACTCCTTCTCATCACCTTCCCAATGCTTTCCTTCCTTGGATTTTACTGGAGTAGGTGAAGATATTTTCAACCAATGATGACCTGTCCCAAGTAAGCTGTATAGGTAAAGGAATTCTCACTCCCTTGCTGTAAATTTCTTTTCCCACTCTATTAACCGCTTGTAGTTGTTGTTGTGCAATGTTGAGAATGTCCGAGATGACTTATTGACTAAAGTAATGTGAATGCTATTGTTTTGACTAAAGTGCCAATGCCTAAATACTAACTGTTTATGTGCCAAATGCTTTAGCCAAAGTATTATTAACTGTTAGCATTCTTCCTAGGCCAAACGAGTTCTCCAAAATGACCACTGTAATAGCATGTATGTGACTCTATAATGCCATAAATGAGACATCATGTTGTATGCCTGCTATGCTCAAATTTAATTGCCCCAAGTTTGTGTGGAACTTGCTGTTTTATTGCTGCTGTTCTCATTAGGCTTCTTCATGCTAGGTTTAGTTGTTGCATTTGGTCCATATGTCTTCCCCTGGCCTACTTTGCTCATGGTTATCATCATTTAGTACCTTTACTGCTCCTGAATTGATTGTAGTCTTTATTTCTTTATTGGGTAGGCATGCATCTTAAACACCTTGCCTCTGTTATGTTTTATGACTTGTTTCTGCCCTTAGCGTACTTTGTTTGGGCTTGCCTTACCACGTTGTTATGCCTTATTTTCCTGTTTGGTTGCATCAAGGCTTCATTGGGACTTTTGGGACTAGGAACTAATCCTGTATCCCATTCCCAACTAGGCCGAGAACAAAATACTCCTCTGGATCTTATATCCTTTTCTGCATGCCTGTTGCCATGACATTTTGCTGTATTGTGCTGCTCTGTTTGCTTTTCTACTGTTTAGCTTCTCTTCTTCCATGTTCTTCTACTTTGCATGTCTTTTTTAATCAATGGTGTCCATGTCTAAGCCTGGGATATATTTGATCAATTTTTGCAGTTTCCTTTTATTATGTAAGGATCCGATACTCGAGAAGACACAAAAGGCTCAATACAAGATATCGTAATGGAACAAGTTGATGCATTTGTTTTGTAGCTTCTGAAACTTACTAATTTGTGTATGAGTAGTGGAATGCTTATTGTATCAGGATTTCTTTAACTTCCATTTTTCGTGCAATTACAGCTTATTCTTTTTTGTAAAAAAAACTCTTTTTATTTGTCAAGAAATGATACTAATCCCCTCAAGCCCAAATGCAAGCCCAAAAGTCAATGTCTAAATGCAAGCCCAAATTCAAGGTCAAAATGCAAGTTTAACATGAACCAAATAAGCAAATGGACTACTTCTAAAACCAATAGTCCCAATTAGGGGTACTCTTAGCCCAAGTGCTTAATTTTCTTTACCATTATTAGGCAATGCAAATATGATATGCTAAATGCTAACTATGATAAGCCCATGCAGCACTAAAAATTGAAAGTAGTGTAATATGCAAAATGCAAACTAAACTAAACTATACCAAAATATCCTAGAAGTTTAAGGATTGGCCCAAATGTCTTTTAGTTGCAAATTAAGAATCAATTTATACTAATCTAAAGGATATGAATTAGAAATGGGTGTCTACACATATGTAAGCAATGAACTACATATGTCATCCAGTGTTGTAGTATTCAAATCTCTGAATTCCCAAATTGCTAGAAATTTTGGCTTCAATGATTTTGGAAATGCTCTGAGCAATTTTCTCACCAGTTCAGTTTCTGGATAAGAGTTTCCCAACTGTTTCAGCTGATTGAGGATAGCAACAAATCTGTAATGCATTTCAGTAATAGTTTCACTAGTATCCATTCTGAAAGATTCATAATCCAATATGAGCATATTGATCTTGGATTTCTTTATTTTGAATGTTCCTTCATGTGTGACTTGAAGCTTGTCCCAAATATCCTTGGTCGTCTCACAGGTAGAGATTCTATTGTACTCAAAGGCATTGAAGGCACAATGAAGAGTGTTGATGGCCTTGTAATTAATTTGATATTTTCTTACACCTTTCTTTGTCAACGAGCTTCTTCTGTGCATCCTCTTGGGGAGTGAAGGGACCATTTATGGCCACTTCCCACATTTCAAGATCATGAGCTCGCATGTAGAGAGACATTCCGTTTTTCTAGCATTGACACTTAGTCCCATCAAATAGAGGATGTCTATGATTAGATTGTCCCTCTACAATGGTGTTTTCAAAATTTGCATTCGATGATGATGATTCTCCAATAACCATAATAGATCTCTCTTGAGGATGTTAGTCATGTTGATTAAGAGGTAGGCTCTGATACCAATTGTTGGTCCCGTATGTTGTGCTAAAGGGGGGTGAATAGCCCACTCTTAAATCTTTTCAAGAAAAACTAACTCTTCTGCAAGACAGAGCGTTAGTGCAACCAGATTATATGACACAGATAGTGGGAGCAAAAGAAAACTAAATAGTGCAACAAGTATTACAGATATGCAATAAATATATATGACAGATAAAATAAATGAAAAAGTACAGAGTGTAATCAGAGAAATAGCAGAGAGACTAGGAGCGAGAAGATGGCATGCAATAAAAGCTTTAAAGGTAGAATAACTAAAAGGGTTTAGAGGGATCTTAGCTATGCACAACGATTTATAGAGGTTCGGTCCTTATTGACCTAAGTCCTCTACTTTGGCTTTCCCCACTAAGGATTTAAACCAATCCACAAATCTGATGTAGTTACGGGCCTACATCAAGCTGTTACAGCAACCAAGCTTCATCCAAGCTTGTTACAACCTGGACTACTCCAAGCTCAAACAAGTGCTTCACCGCACTGATTACAACCAAAGAAATAGTTTGAATAGAGTGTAAACTGATCCTAAATGATCTAAGTAAACTGGGTAAGTTCAGAGCAAGATTTACAAAGAATAGAGTTAAGAATAATCTTGCAAAAACCAAGCTAAATCAAAGGAATTGAGTGTAGAGCAACTTGGTTAAGATTCTTGAGAGGTAATTCTTTATTTAGGCTTCTTGAATGCTAAAATCTACCTCCCAATGGTCATTTATTGCTTTAAATACAAATCTCTCAATTAGAGCCGATGCTGTGACCGTTTGAATTAATTAGCCATTGTTTTGTCTTTTTATGGCGCTGGCAGAATCTAACTGGCTGACAATTTCCGATAGTCCCACTAATAAATACTTTCCATTACTGGCACTAATATTTGCTTCCACTGAATGCCTTAGCTTTATTTACTTGAGTCTTCTAGCTTCTGCTTCAGGTGTTAGTCCCACTAAGATTAACTTCTATCTTGATGTTCTGAACTAACTCTTCTTCAATTTCTATAGACTTATGCTTTCTTGAAGATGGCTTTTCCTTAGCATGCTTCTTCTGTGATATTGAGTTTCATGTGGATTAGTTCGTGCACAACCATTCTTTAAATACCATACTCAAATTATCACTGCACACTAGGTAGCTTGATTAGTCTCACTAAATAGAATGTTTTGTTATCTTCAAAAATACATGGAGTCAACCGGGTAGGATGAGGCAGCGACGAAAACTTAAGGGAGGAGAGGGAAAGGGATTAGGGAGTTAGGGATTTACGTTTTAGTTTTAAATTTAGGTTTTAGTTTTAATTTGAGATCTTAGTTTAAAAAAAATTATTTCACCTCACATTTTAAAAGATAAAATACTAATAAATATAATTCACACAAAAATTAAATGTAGAAAATGAAGAAAACATATTTACATCGGTTCTAACGGCTTTACCTGTTCAAAATCAGTTCATGAGAACCACAATTTTACCTCTTTAAAAATCTAGATACTCCACTGGTTCTCAACACTTGAGCCATTGCTTTATTATGGTGTTTCACTAACCCAACTTCAACATCAATTGTGAAACATGAAAGATATGATGAATTTGAGCAGATGCTGGTAACTGTTGCAATAATGTTAATGAGAATAGGTTGGCAATAAGTTAAGCAGATGCTGGTAACTGATTTGCCATGAAAGTGTGGCAATCCCTCGATGAAATCCAAGTAAGAATACCAGCATGTCCACTAGTGGTTCCATCATGGTACAATGCAAGATGTGTAAAGGTCGTTTCCCGACATAGACAATAACTCTCATGGTCTTATACCTTTCTTGAGCTATACAAGTCAATGCATAGGTTGATATATGAGGTGTTACCTCATCCTCAACATACTGCAATTCTTCCATATTTTCGAAGATCTCTTCCCAGATTCACCAACTTCTAATAAGTATAACTGCCTTTAAGTAAACTTATGGCCTAGGGTGTATTTCTCATCACACCAAAAACATAACCCCGTGGCTCTTTTCTCATCAAACTCAGAACTACTCCTAACCTTACTACTTTTATCACCAGAGTTGGGCTTGCTTGCAACAACAGGGTTGTTGGAGGTAGTGCTAATGTTTTCTTGTCAATTTGGGGTGTAAAAAAAACAATGGTGGCAGTTTCTTGGCAGCATATGACTCATGCCTGGGAGAATTAATGGTCGATTCTCGCAACTCAGCTAATACTAAAGCATGATGCATTGTTTGAGGCATGAACATTCTAACAACATTTTCAATCTCATATTTTAGGCCATTAACAAAGAAATATATAACATAATCTTCAGGTAGTCTTACTCTACCCAAAAGAACTTTAAAACGATGATAATAATCTTGATTCATACCTGTCTGACGTGAGCCAACAATTCCGCCATTGGACTGGAATTAGATGTTGTCCCAAAATCTTTTTTCTAGGGTCAACACATATTCATATCCCAAGATACATTCCCATAGTGCTCTGAGTATTTCACTACGTTTTGTTGGGATTTTATTAATTTTCCAGAGCAAATTAAAACCTATGAGAAAAGGGAGAAAAAGAGATTTTATTATTTTTTCAGAACAGATTACAATGAGTACTGAGTCTGCCTTATATAGTAAGACTCGATAAATGGTTACAACCAAAAGAATGAATAAACAACAATTAACTGCTCTAACAAACTGTCACGCCTTCCCCAACTTCCACAACTGTATCCAACTGTCGATGTTGACTCAACAAGCACGTGTTAGTTTGATTTCCTCATATCATCATCAACGATGTTCCTCAGTCTCCAATCCCAGCTGAGCTCCAAGAGTTTGAAATGCTCCTTTATCTTCTCACTATTTGCAACCTCATCAATCTCCTTATTTCCAACCGATTGCAATTTGAAAGCATGCAGCTCACCATGAATTGAAGTGGCGGAGCCAAGATTTCTATGTTGGGGGGGCCAGGATATATGTATCTTAACATATATGTCATAGATTAATAGATATATAATATTTTTTATATGTAATAGGAAAAATAATTTTCGTACAATTTCCCATAATAGAAGAAAACAAATGTTTGATGGCTTTGCTTTATGGACATTGTAGTCATGCTGCGAGGGACAGACCTCGCCTCACATTGGACACCGGACAGCACCTCTGTGGCTTTCTTAGATATGCAGATCCATGCCGGTAGTGGTGAGGTTGGTATTACAGCCACATAAATCGCAATATACTGGATTTCTTCTCACCTGAAGAGAACGATACCGACCTTTTGCCATTCTTAGAATGAAAATGTTAAAACAAAATTTACAGTCAACGTCCAAATCAAAAAAAATTTGAAGTCGAAATCAGTCAATATAAACAAATTATGATGCGAAAGAGAGAGAAAATAAATACTCATTTGCTTTTCACAGTCAAATCCTGCTTCTCGCTCCTCGTTCTTCCTCCATTTCTTGCTCTCGTTTGGTTTCTTGAGACTTACGTTTTGACGGTGGTTGCTGATCGATTTGACGTGATATTGATTTTTATCTTTTTATATAGGAGGCAGACTTATCTACGGACATAAGTGCTCCTGAAAAGGGCTTCTGAAAAAACTTCTTAGACTTAGTTTGGTATTGAGGTTGCGGTTTGAAAAAACTCAGTTTAGAAAAGTGGTTTTGAAAAGTACTTTTTAAAATTGCGTTGGAAAACTATAATCAGTATTTGGCATCGCACTGAGAAATTGTGGTGTCAAGGTAAATGACATAAAAGGATATAAACTTAGAAGGAAAGAAAAATATTATTAATTATATGGTTTTTACTCCCTCTCATTCAAAATAAGCGCAACACTAGGAATATTACACAAATCAAGACAATGATTAATTGGTTTTAAATTTAGTAAAAAATCACTTAAAATGGCGTTCTTACCCTTCAAAAAATTTTATAAACAATTAGATAAAATTCTTCTCTCCCTTCCCAACTTTCCAAGATAATTAGAGATTCAACTACCTAACCAACACAAGTAGGGATATATATGGAAAAAAATTACAAATTGCATTGGTTTTATAAATGTTGCACTTACTATGAATGACTGCAAATCTTGAAATGTTGCACTTATTTTGAATGGGAGGGAGTAGTACTTTAATATGGAAAAACAATTTTGAAACGCAAAAACACCTAAAAATAGCTTTTTAGGTTGGGTTTGCTTTTGCTGTCAAACTCATTTTTTGAATTAATTTTGCTTATACCTTAATTTACAAATTAGGGTAAATATGTAAAAGCATATGTCAGTCCAAGATGAGTGGCTGAGATTGAAGCTCAAATCTCCCAAATTAAGATGGACTTTGACCACATTGGACCAAATTCAATTAGGAAAAAGGCTTTGACTTTGACTTTGGGCTTGGATTTTTTCTTAATTAATTGAGAAAAGCAGAAAATAATTATAATTACTTACAATTATTTAGAAATTAAGCAAATAAGGTGTGGAACATGTTTGAGCCGCACCATGTACTGCTTGAAATATGTTCAAGCCGCATCATGTTTTTGAATTTCGGTGCAAAGCCTTCCTGGGTTAAGTTTTTGATAGCTTTTCAATTAAAGATATCATATTAGGGTGTTGAAATTGAACATGAAGATGAAGCCTTTTGATGTGTGGCACAAACCATTTTCGACCCTTGGATAACAATCTTCATGCTACCAGCTTTCTGGTTCATTGCAGTTTTGGGATTAACTTTTCCCCGATTTGCAATTATGGACAAAATGCACTTCCGAAGTGATTTGAGCATGGCGATTTCACAAAGAGAGTTTTGACATGTTCCATATCAATAATGATGACTATATGATCAAGTCGAGCCATATCTTGTATTTTTCATAACTTTTTCTAGGTTTTCAATTAAGGGCATATGGTTGTTTCTTCATCGGTTTAAGCCATTTCTATGGTCGATTTTGGGCAGCTCCGAAATATGAGTGTAATGACATGGGATTAAGCTTATTTTGTGGCTCAAATGATAAAGTTTATGTTTTCAAGCATTTGGAAGCAAATTCATCACCAATTTTGTCACATTCACCACCTCTGAAGAAATCCAAGCTTCACCAAAGCTGACACGGGAGTGTCTCCTATACACATTGGGGGATATTTGGATGAAGTTGATGCAATTAGTAAAGCAAGCACCTTGCCATGTGAGCAGTTTGCTTTGATGACATGTTAACTTCTGTGTGACCTTGGAGGACATGTTGGTGACAAGCTTTCTAGCTAATTTGGGGGCTGTTTTGATTAGTATGTAATTTCAGTTTGCTAAACTAGTTTAATTAGCTCTAGTTAAGTGTGTTTAGCTCCAAATAGGTCCTATATAAGGTTTAGAACGTGATGAGCAAATCAGAGTTGTATTTTTGAATGTATTGAACTTTGTTCAAGCTTGTAACCTTGGTTAGGTTGTCAAGAAATTCCTATGTCATTAAGAGTGGTGTAATCTTTATCTCTTATTGATTTTGGATCAATAGAAATTTCTATATCCTTGTTGATTACAAGTTGTGGTGATTTTCTATATCAATTTGAATCACTTGGTGGTGAGCTTCGACCGATTCAAACACTTGGGGGTGATTTTCTGTATCCTTGTGATCTTGAATCTGTGTGCTTAAACCTTTTATTTTCTTGTTTAATCCATCCCATAAACAATCCAAACACTTCAAATTCCTACCTTTCTTGTGAATTTTTTGGTGTTTAAATTCATTTAAGCACTTGAACAAAAATTCTGTTTTTATAGCAACTCCTTAGAACTCATACTTTGAGTCATCCCCGTATCAAAAGCATATGGGGAAAGGGAATTTCGAAATTGGCATTGATTTGATGATATTTAGCATATTTCCATGATATGTGGCGCATTGCAGCTTCCTAGCAACTTCTTGGAAGTTTCCTTGAAGAATCTGAATCAACAATAGCACCGAATCGCAATCAGAATCGCAATCAAGTAGACTTGGTGCCAAAGTAAATCTTTTGGGCCGTGGATTGGAAGCTTTAAAGCCCATTTCGTGGTCTATATATACAACAGCAACTTCAACATCTCTCCTTCAACACACACAAATCTGCCCTGCGCAAAAACCAAGCCTTGAGCTTTTTCTCTACATTTTCTCTACAAATTTTACACTTTATTTTCATTGTTCTTGACAAGTTCTTCACTTGTTCATCTTTTTTTTTTCATACCATAATCTTGTCTCCGCACATCTTTCAATTGTAATCTGTTACTTCCAATTGAATAACAATCATTAGTTATTTCTCTTTGTTTTTATTGCAAAACCTTTGCAACACTTTTGTTTACGAAGAAATCTGGAATGAATGATTTAAATGTTTCGGTGTGACTTTGATTCAGTTCCCTCAATCAACTCGTCTAATTTTTATTATTCTGCAAGCAACGCAATCTTACAGTTTTTGTAACTCTTTGTCAATTTTAGCAAATGGACTGGCACACCCCGCACAATACCACTCACGAAATTCTTGAGAGATTTTTGGCGCAACAAATTTTGTTTTTAAAATTCAAAACTATTCGCTAAAAGATACATGTCAACTCTTAAACTTTGCATATGTAGTCTGTTAAACTCCATTGACAGTATATTGTATAATTTTTCGTCTTTTAAGCTACAACTTTTAATATTAAATAAATACAAATTTAATTAAGGATAGAGATATGTATCAATACCTCTGCGATCCTAGGTGGAGTCTAAATTTTACATTGTATTGTATAATCATCAGGAATAAATAAATTACTCTTGAATTCAATCATCTTTAAATTTGAAGAAATTAATCGAGAAAATGTTTAAAGAAAAAAATGGCTTAATGTCCAATGTGCACCCTAAATTATCAGTGAATGGACAAAATTGCACCATAAACTTTAATTTTGGATAATTCGCACCCTAAACTATAATTTATGGATAATATGCACCCAATCGGATGGAAAGCTTGATGGCTTTGTTTAAAACTTGTGTTTTCTATGGACAATTTGCACCCCAATTAAACGGCTCCATCAGTTTTTCCGTCCAGTTGGGTGCATATTGTCCGGAAATTATAGTTTTATGGTACAAATTGTCCAAAGCTAAAGTTTAGGGTGCAAATTGTCCATTCGTTAATAGTTTGGGGTGCACTTTGGTACAAAATGCTCACTGTTTTAAGGAACATCTATTTCTTAAGCTACAAAAGAATTCTCTTTCATTTGGGTAATTTGAGCATAACACAATGATAAGACAAAATTTATTTGATATTTTCTATATGATTTTGCCTTGTTTTGGTAGTCATAAGTATCTATTTCACCTCATATTTCTCATATTTGTATTTTCAGGGTCATTTGGAGCCATTATTTAAGATTATGAAGATTTGCAGCAATTTTGGATCAATTTGGAGAAATTACTGATTTTGGTTATTTTTAGCCCATTTGGCCCATTTGAGCCCATTTAGCCCTGAAGGAAGCCCAGCTCATTGAAGATCCAAATCTGATTTCTCTAGGCCCAATTTGCATATCTTAAAGCCCAAAGAAGAGTTTCAAGCCCAATCAACAATTATGATGCAGTAAATAATTGATGATGGAGAAATTCCAAATCCTAGTCAAAGGAGGATTCACAAGCGTAATTTTGATAGAAAAATAATATCTTTTGATTCAGAGCTCAGAAAAATGCATATGATATACCGTTAGAAAATTGACTTCAAGATCTACAACTTTGCTTTTGACCTCGAGAGCTGATTCTATTGGGAAGAATGTCGATTTTGCCCTTGAAGATTTCTGGATAGTTATGACCAACTATCCAAACGACTTGAGGAATGCTTAAACCGACTTGGACTTTGCTTGGACGTGATTTGCAGCTGTAATTGATGATGTGGAGCACTCTAATTGGCCACTGAAGATGCTAATTAATGATGATCGACTTCATCCAATCAAAACTCATTACTTCGAGACAAAGTTGTATGCCGCCTCATATAAGGGCTGATATTATTTGTCATAAGGGTAGGATATGTCTTATGTTTGCCTATAAATACGTAAGCTTCTCTTAGGATTTATCATAATTGTAGAACTAATAATTACAGAACATAAGGATTGGAGCTAGTCGACTAAGGAGATTTTCCTTAGTTGTGTCGACATCTTTAGGGTGTCTCACCCTTGTCGATATCATCTTCCTTTGTTTGTAAGTATGTCTCTCATGATTGGTTCAATCATGAGTGAGTAGTTTTCTTTAATACTTTTCCCCTTTGAACCCTTGAGTTATGAATTAATTATTTTACACCTTTGGTGACATCTTGTGCTTTAATTTTATATCAAGTGATTGATGAATTAATGATAATCTATTATGCATATGTCGACTTGTCTATGTATGTATGACTGGCTGGATTTGATTTGATGATTTAATCTCTTTGACAAACAAGTTTTCATGCTTAACACTGGATTTGTTGTCTAGATTCTGGTTAATTGAATGTTAAGGAGTGCACGCCTAATCAGTTAATTAATTGGATCTCTGCTTGATTAGATTTGGTGAATTGCTAGTAATTGAATCTAATTGTTAGTAGCAAGATTTGATATATTCAATGAATAACTAGTAATTGAAGTATTAAATTGGGTTTTGAATTGATCTTAAGCTGTCATGAATAACTAGTAATCATTAGCTTATGTTTGGTTTATCTATTGATCTTAATGCTTTATTTGATTTCTTAAATTGGTGAATGACTAGTAACGAATTTGGTAATTGATAAAAGATGTTTGATTAGGAATAACTAGTACTAATCTAATTTATAATTGATAATAGATTAGGATGAAGAGGAATAACTCGTATTTTGATTCCTTGCCAAAGACATGTTTATGGTGCTTAAGAATTGATATATTTTGATCTATGATCCATGGTGTTCAGAATTAATTTGTGCTTAAGTGGGGATAAGCGGGGAAGTTTTGCCTTTATCTTATTGTTTTCTATTCAATTGTTTTCGTGACAACTCAATTGCTTTCTTTATAAATTGTTGCTTTTCATCTGTTTTCTTTCTTAGTTGTTTTCTTTCTTTATAAGCAGTGACAATTTAGTGTACGAACCTGATATTGACAAATTGGAGAAACAGTTGAAGAAAAAGCGAAATTCCGAAAGAGACAGTGAAGAAGGAGAACCCTTAGTGAGTAATTCGCAAGAACATACACTTACCAATTCACCTAAATCAATTGCATCAAAATCTACATCCTGTGCATCTACTTTAAGGAATCTTTTTGACATGGATGACCAATAACCAATCCAAAGATTTCCAACTCTTAGGGAACTTGCAGCTCCGGAGTTAGCCATACAACCTTTGTGTACCACTTACATAGATGTTGAAGCACCGTTCGAGTTTAGATCTGGTTTTATACATCTCTTGCCGAAATTTCATGGATTACCTGGAGAGGATCCATATCGCTATCTGAATGAATTTCACATGGCATGTTCTTATATGAGACCACAAGGAGTTACTGATGAGCAAGTTAAGCTCAGAGCTTTCCCTTTTACTCTAGTTGATAGAGCAAAAGATTGGCTTTATTGTTTACCTGCTAGTTCAGTCATGACATGTCTGGATATGAAAAGACACTTTCTGGAGAAGTATTTTCCTACACACAAGATTTCCAACATCAGAAAGGAAATCAGTTGAATCAGACAGAATCCTTATGAGAGCTTATATGAATACAGGGAAAGATTCAATAGACTTGTTGCTTCATGCCCACACCAGGGAATTGAGTCTCATCTGCTTGTTCGGTATTTCTATAAAGGCTTGACTGACATAGAAAGATATGTGATTGATGCTGCTAGTGGAGGATCTATGATGAACAAGACTACAGATGATGCAAATACACTGATTGAAAGTATGGCAGCTAGTGCTCAACAAACTGGAATTCGAGACCCCAGAGTGAGATGAGCATTGGATAAAGGTTGGATTCTACTAACCTTCAGCTTTCGAAATTAGCCCAGCTAATGGAAGGCATGGTTACTCCAGGTGTTCCTAAACACTGTGGAATATGTTCTTTGGACACGCATTACACCGATGCTTGCCCAACTCTTTTCGGGGATGATGTTGAGGAAATTAATGCTATTGGCACAAACTATACAAATTATACCCCTGGAGGGAGAGATCACCCCAATTACCATTGGAGTAATCAATCCAATGCTAAGCCAAGACAATAATTTTCTCAGCCAAGACTCCCTTTTCCTCAAAAGCCACAAGGTGATTCTTCTAGACTTGAAGACAATGTTACTCGAATTGCTTCATCGCAATTTGAATTTCTAAAGATTGCTCAAGATAGATTCAATCAAGTGAAGACAACAGTTGACACTATAATAGAAGAGATGGGAAAATTGGCAAACGAAGTCAGAGACTTGAAATGGGAAAATTGGTAAACGTAAGCTCAATTGTGTTAAGAAGTGGGAAGATGCTAGACAAACCTTTATTTGTCAAAGCATATGAAAAGGAGCAGAAGAATGCATCAATGTCAAAACCTGAAGAGTTAATTGAAGCTGTTAAAATTGACACGAAGTCGATGGTGAACTTGCCACCGATTCAAAGAAAGTGGAGAAGGAAATTCTTCCTGAAAAGCCTAAATCAGCACCATATCATACAAGAACCAAAAAGAAGAATGAGATTGGTCCTGTCATCTTGGAGACATTCAGCAAAGTTAAGGTGAATATTCCACTTTTGGATGCTATTAAGCAAATTTCAAAATATGCAAAACTTCTTAAGGAGCTATGAACCAACAAGAAGCGTTTGCAAGGTAAGATTTATGTTGAAGAAAGCATCTCTGCTATAATTCAAAAGGAATTACCTCCAAAGCTAAGGATCCAGGTATGTTTTCTATCTCATGTTCAATTGGTGAAGGTAAGATAAATAATGCTATGTTAGACTTAGGAGCTTCCTTAAGTGTTATGCTTTATACCACTTATTCTGCTTTGAATCTTGGACCTTTGAAATCTACTGATGTTGTGCTCCTGTTAGCCGATAGATCTTTAGTGAAGCCTGAAAGAGTTCTAGAGAATGTGCTAATCAAGGTTCAACACCTAATATTCCCTGTGTATATTTATGTGTTGGAGATGGAGGAAGACGATTCTAAAAATCATTGTCCTTTGTTGCTTGGAAGACCTTTCTTGAAGATTACACACACTAAAATTGATGTCTTTAATGGATCATTAACAATGGAAATTGATGGAGATATCATAAGCTTTCATGGTTTAAAATCACCATTTAAATCCATTGATCCATCTTTTGATGTTAATTCCATCGACATGGAGAATTCAACTGAATATGATGAAATTGGAGAAAAACTCACCATGGCATCCTTATTTAAGGAATTCATGAGTTTCATTGTGGAGAAATTTAATTTTTCCCAACCCTTTGGAAAGTGAATTTGAGCAAAGTCTAGCTCAAAGACTTTAAACAAAGCGCTTCTGGGAGGCAACCCATGCTAATTAATTACTAACTATTATCCTTTTCTTTTTGTTTCTATCTTTGCATTTAGGTACAATTCATGCTTGATGCTTGTTTACAAAACTAGGAATTGGAGAAGCACACCATGATTGGAGGAGGAATTGAACTCGCCATCCAATAAGCTTTCTCAAATCCTTAATCTTTTGAATTTTACTTGCTCTTAATCGATTGAAACTTTTGCTTGCTTAATTTCCTTGATTTTTAGCTAGTTTGATTGAATTGATTTTTGCTTACATGTTATTATTGCTTGAATTTAGTCATTGCATTTAGATTAGTGGCATTTGCATATTCAATCCCCTCTCATTATTCAAAGGCAAATTTGAGAGTGAATTGAGAATTTTTGAGCTATTAAGAGACCAAAATTGGACATGAAATCTTGATTTTTGACAAATTTGGTTGTGTTCAAGTTGAAGAATTGAAGTTGAAGTGATTAATTCTGGATTTGAAGAAGTAATTTTGCAAGAAATTAAGTGAAAATTATCATGGATGTGGTTGTAACTGAAAACTATTCCGCCAAGAAGATTGACAATAATTTAAGGATTTCTGAAATCTTTCAAGCTTTTGGTTGGAAAAGTTTGCTTGAATTGAAGGGTGATTTTTATCCTAATATGGTGAAGGAATTCTATGCTAACATGGGAAGATATCAACCATATGGAGATGACCTCATAATTCGAACAATGGTGAAAGGATGGATAATCAAGGTGAGTGAGAGAACTCTAATTAGACTACTTGGAATTAGCAACTAAGGTAACCTTTTCAAATTTGATGATTTTGGAGGAGAAAAGAGAAACTTGTTTGATATCTTTTGGTCTAAGGATGTTGCTTTGGATAACTTTGAAATTCCGGATGATTGTCACAAAGGTGATGTTAAGTTGGAGAGAATGAAGCCAAGAGATAGGGTAGTGATGTACTTGATACACCACAACATACTCCATAGGTCTTTGAATGCTCAACATAAGGCTTCAATTAAAGACTTGTATGGTGCTGATACTATGCGTTATGGACAAGAGAAGCATAAGCTGATTCCCATGGCTAGACTTATTTTGAGTAAGATGTGCGATTTTGCTACTTCTAGTGATCCTCATCAATGTTTGGGCTACCCAATTATCATTAGTGGAATTTTGAGAAAGAAATCTATCTTACCTAGTGAAGGAGAAGCTACTAGTTCTTACAAGAAGAACTTCTTAGGAAATTTTACCATGTTCAATCTAGGTATGAAACAAGATTCTTTTGAAAATTGGTTCAATGTTGAAAGAGGAAGTTGTTCTAAGGATCAAGGGCCGAAACACATGGAAGTGACAAGAAATTTGGAAGATCAAGTTAAGGTTGTGGAAGTTAACAAAGTTGATATTGCCTCTACTTCTAAGGATATTACCGAAGAGATGGAGTTGGATGTCAAACTTGGGGGACTTGAGATTTATTTAAAGAAGATTGGTGCGGCAGTGGAAGAAATTCAAAGTCAAAATCAAGAGTTTCATAAGTTGATTTTTAATATGATCTCTAATTTTACCAAAAAGCAAAGGAAGAATTGAATGGCTTCTATCCTAGAAAATTAGGTTGCAAGTTTATTTTTCTTGTTTGAATATTAGGATTGCATCTTAGATTTAATTTTCCTTGTTTCCATGTTCAATTTTCTTGCTTATTAGTTTAACCGTAATTTTTCTTTTTAGAATGATTAATGAATTTTTGCTTATTCTATCTTTCAATTGTTGATTTGAATTCCATATCTTGTTATTGATTGATTGAATTGCAATTATTTGTTAGTTGATAGATAGATTATTAGTTTGTTTGTTAATAATTCACCCACTTATGTACCCCATTTAATCAATGTTTTTGCTAGTCTTATTTTAAAATTCTATTTTTGTCCAAAACCTCTCCCATGAGTTTTGAGTCAAAAATCTCGTTTTCAACTAGCTTACACATTGAGGACAATGTGTCATTTAAGTGTGGGGGGAGTGATTTAGAAAATCTAAAAAAAAAATTGTTTTTGATAGAAGAGCAATAAATAGTCTAAGTACATATCTTGTTTTTGCATATGTCTTTAATCGTTGATTTGATTTCAAAAATTGAGTCTTTAGCATGATTTAATTCTTGATTTGAGATTGTTTTTAAACTTTGCTATGCTTATGATATTATTCTTTTCTATTTGCATGTGAGAATATGATGTTTTCATTCAAAAATTGAAAGTTAATTGATTGTTACTTGCTTTAGATTGCTTGCATAGTTCATCCATTGTAAATTATTTTATTCATACTTGATATTTTTACACACGTAAATTCTTTGATCTCACACCAATTGTTACCTTTGGAAACTGATTCCCTTGTTCATAAATACCTATCTTTTTACACCCTATTTTTCTCTTGTTTTTAGCCATCTTTATTTAATTGAAAATCCTTTTCTTGGCTTGATAAGTGAAGAATAAGTGTGGGAGAATTGTTCTCACAATTTTGAAGGCTTAATTGTGTAAATTTGCTTCTTCCATCAAGGAATAAAAAAGTTGTTCTAAGGGAGAAGAGGCATTGGAATTTTCCAATAGTTATCCCCTTGAAAAAAAAAATTAAAATCTTGCAATGTCAAGAGTTAAAAAAGAAGAAGAGAGAAGTGAATAAAAGAACAATTCCTTGGAAAAAAAATTGAAAGCCGAATAAAAGAAGAAAAGTGTTTGAGTCAGAGTCTATTATTTCTAATCCTTTTCTAACACTATGTGTTGCACATTTATTTTTGTTTGGGACTAACAAAAGTTGAAGTGTGGGGGAAATATGATAAGACCAAATTTAGTTGATATTTTCTATATGATTTTGCCTTGTTTTGGTAGTCATAAGTATCTATTTCACCTCATATTTCTCATATTAGTAATTTCAGGACCATTTGGAGCCATTATTAAGATTCTGAAGATTTGGAGCAATATTGGATCAATTTGAAGAAATTACTGATTTTGGGCATTTTTAGCCCATTTGGCCCATTTGAGCCCATTTAGCCCTGAAGGAAGCCCGAATCATTGAAGATCCAAATCTGATTTCTCTAGGCCCAATTCGCATATCTTAAATCCCAAAGAAGAGTTTTAAGCCCAATTAGCAATTATGATGCAGTAAATAATTGATGATGGAGAAATTCCAAATCTTAGTCAAAGGAGGATTCACAAGTGCAGTTTTGATAGAAAAATAATATCTTTTGATTCACAGCTCAGAAAAATGCATATGATATACCGTTGGAAAATTGACTTCAAGATATACAACTTTGCTTTTGACCTCGAGAGCTAATTCTGTTGGGAAGAATGTTGATTTGCCCTTGAAGATTTCTGGACAGTTATGACCAACTATCCAGACGACTTGAAGAATGCTTAAACGGACTTGGACTTTGCTTGGACGGGATTTGCAGCTGTAATTGATGATGTGGAGCACTCTAATTGGCCACTGGAGATGCTAATTAATGATGATCTACTTCAACCAATCAACATTCATTACTTGGAGATAAAGTTGATGTAATTCCTAGTTGAAGTAGGATTAGAATTTCTATGTCTATCTTACCATTGTTGCCCCCTCATCTAAGGGCTAGGATGTGTCTTAGGTTTACCTATAAATACGTAAGATTATCTTAGGATTTGTCATAATTGGAGAACTCATAATTACAGAACACAAGGATTGGAGCTAGTCGACTAAGGAGATTTTCCTTAGTTGTGTCGACATCTTTAGGGTGTCTCACCCTTGTCAACATCATCTTCCTTTGTTTGTAAGTATGTCTCTCACGATTGCTTCAATCATGAGTGAGTAGTTTTCTTTAATACTTTTCCCCTTTGAACCCTTGAGTTATGAATTAATTATTTTACACCTATGGTGACATCTTGTGCTTTAATTTTATATCAATTGATTGATGAATTAATGATAATCTATTATGCATATGTCGACTTGTCTATGTATGTATGATTGGCTGGATTTGATTTGATGATTTAATCTCTTTGATAAGCAAGTTTTCATGCTTAACCTTGGATTTGTTGTCGAGATTCTGGTTAATTGAATGTTAAGGAGTGCACGCCTAATCAGTTATTTAATTGGATCTCTGCTTGATTAGATTTGGTGAATAACTAGTAATTGAATCTTATTGTTAGTAGCAAGATTTGATATATTCAATGAATAACTAGTAATTGAAGTATTAAATTGGGTTTTGAATTGATCTTAAGCTGTGATGAATAACTAGTAATCATTAACTTATGTTTGGTTTATCTATTGATCTTAATGCTTTATTTGATTTCTTAAATTGGTTAATGACTAGTAACTAATTTGGTAATTGATAAAAGATGTTTTATTAGAAATAACTAGTACTAATCTAATTTATAATTGATAATAGATTAGGATGAAGAAGAATAACTAGTATTCTGATTCCTTGCAAAAGACATGTTTATGGTGCTTAATAATTGATATATTTTGATCTATGATCCATGGTGTTTAGAATTAATTTGTGCTTAAGTGGGGATAAGTGGGGAAGTTTTGCCTTTATCTTATTGTTTTCTATTCAATTGTTTTCGTGATAACTCAATTGCTTTCTTTATAATTTGTTGCTTTTAATCTGTTTTCTTTCTTAGTTGTTTTGCTACAATTAATTCAGATTGTTTCTTCTTTGTGGGATCTACCTTGACTTGCCCTATCTACCTATTAGAGAGAGTTTATTAGGTTTTTATGTTATAATTGTTTGACGACAGTGATCACACAATATTAGTTATTGACCAGAGTCATATTAGTTTTAATCATTGGTTGCAAAATCTAGGCCACTATAAGCTTGGTTCAAATGGGAAGGGTGAGTTGGATTGAGTGGGTAATAATGTCATGGAATGTAAAGGTTCTAGATTAATCCATGTGGCTCAAGATGTTCTTGGAGGTGGCTTGGAAGGTGTAAAAGCATATGGGAATTTTGATGTTTGATGTCCCCTACTGGTCATTACAAATGAAGGTTCACTAGGAAATAAAATTTATTATCCTCACAGACTCAAGTGCTACTCAAAGGTAGAACAGGGCAATTAAGGGTTGTATCCCAAGAGAAGATTGATAACAATAAGGAACCAATCCTACACACTAAGCAAACGATTACCTAGCACTAAATAATCACAGTAATTAAGAAAAATTATCACTAAGAAAGCAATAAGATGAATTCAAATTAAGAGAAATCTATATAAACTAATATGTAAGAGAAATCTATTAACAATAAACTAGATAGATGTAAGAGAAATTTATTAACAATAAACTAGATAGATGAGGCATAAAAAACATCGAACAATTAACCAAGCTATTGACAATAACACATCATCCTAGATCTATATAAAACTGTAGCCCATAGGAAGATAAATATGAGATAGCAGTGAACCATATAACTCCGTAGTATGTTATATAATCAAGACAAATGAGATTCTCAAATAATCATGTGCAGCAGAAATGTTATAATACAATTATCTTTACCACATGAATTAGATCTAATAAACTACACTCATCAAAAAGCATATTGTATAATCAATAGATAGAAATCGGGATTAGCTTATCAAACAATCACATGAGTGGCGCGCAACACACATACAACCATAAATTAAACATGATATTAAAAACAGAGAATCATATTTCAATGTATCATGCATAAGAACTTGAATTAAGAACAAAGTCTCACCATTACACAATGAATAGAAATCTACATAGGAGAGAAAAGAAGTATAAGAGAACTACTCACTCATGAGATTGAGTGAAAGGTCCATTCGTCTTAGTGTAAAATGAATTACAAAGTGTTAAATACTAGGATCGACGACTAGCTATCTTCAAGTTATGCTTTAGGGTTGAGAATACAATAGTATTTATAGGCAAACTAGAGCTAGGGCTAGCTAGGAGTGCAAATGACTTAGAAGTCCTTGAGTATGGCTGGCCTTGTTGAGCAAGTAGTGAAGTATAAGTCCCCATGTAAGCACATAGGGTTTCCTATACATCACTTGCATCGACTTGGACTAGCATGATCATATGGGCAACCTTTAGTAGAAGATGGTTAACCACATACTCTTCATTGGGCGGCTCTCATCTTCATCTTCTCATGTTGTCTTCTTGGATCTCCATTGATGATCATTCAAGCTTCCATTGATAACTTTCATGAGCTTCATCAACACAGGGTTCACCATATTAAAGAAGTGATACACCACATCCATTGGACTATGGTCGAAATTCACCATCTTGAGGTATCCTTTTGGGCTTCAATCTAAATGGGCTCCAAATAGTTTCATTTTGTTCCATTTTAGACTATATTGCAACTTTCTCTCTGAATGGACCTACAAGTGCAAAACGTCATATCAGAGGGTAAAATAGCATATAAAACATATCATATACATGCAAAATAGATACAAAATGCATGTAACATGTTGGTTTCATCAGATATCCCCATACTTATCTTTTGCTCATCCTCGAGCGAATAAGGAGAGTATGGTTGTAAAATACTTTTGTATCTCTACCTTAGCTCATGCAAAAAAAAAGGAACTAAAACTAATCTAAATGCAAATGCAATATGAAAAACATGCAAGCTACTTTCATAAGTGTACGGTGGTATTTAGCATATGCCACATGCCTTTAAACCATTAATTGAAGACTTCAAAGGAAGAGTTATAGTCTCTTGAGGGCTTATTTAACTAGAACGATACCCACAAACATTTTTGGATATAGACATCATAGAAACAGTTTCTCTAATGCAATGAAAAAGAAATTCACAATCATGAAGTTATAGCAATGACAATAAGTTCAAAGCAACTCAACAAGTATATCTCTAAATCATCTAATTAGCACAAAACACTCAATATACATCCCCCCACACTTACTCTTTTGTCTCAACTTGTCAAGAACCAAAGGATATTTAGGTAAGAATTGGGTTCAACAAAAAGATGAGATTCAAAGGAATAAGGGTATATGAATGAAGAACAAAGGGGATCTTTGTTTGTTTTCTTTTGACTTAGATTTGGGTGTTATACAAGTTAAAGGAAGTAAAATCATTTGAATCATTCTCATACTCAAAATCACCTCTAACATGGTAAATTTTGGTTAAAAGCTTCAATTACTCAAATTATCATGCAAAAAGTTTCATACTTTTCATAATTTTCATCAACATACTTGGAAAACTATTGAAAAATTGTAATCACTTTTCTATCATGCAAAATCTATTCCAAAACAGTTCAAGAATTGTCATCTATTAGTCTTGACTCTAAGATCTAAATCTACTAGATTACCCCCCCCCCTCCCCCAAACTTACATTACACATTGTCCTCAATGTGTGAACAAGCATACATCAAAGCATGGCAATGTACAAACATGGGTGGTTAAACAATCATGCAAATTTCAGCATCTAGATCAATTAATCAAAAAGATATGCAATTCAAGAATATGCTTAATGCTAGAACATATATTAGCAGTTTCAGTCGACTAAAATAGTATCCTTAGTCGATTGAAATTCATTCATTCATCATAATCATGCTTTGCATACGTCAATAAAAAGATCAAACTTGCATAAGAGAAAGTAATCTTTAGATCTTGTAAACACTAAAATGATATTCAAAATAAAAGATAAAATCAAAATTAACCAAAGAAAACGAATCATGCATGTAAGAATTCATAGTTCAAGAGCTTTAGGAATTTTTGTCGAGTAGGTAATGTTCAATTCTTCAAGCATTGCCTCCATTTGGCGAAGCCTAGTGTCTTGATCCTCCAATCTTGCAAATACGTGATCTTGGAACTCTTCCATACTCATAGTAGGGTATGTATTAATAGGCTCAGGACTCAAAGGTGTTCCATTATCAACTTCTTCTTCTTCTTTGTATTTTGGCAAGGGACCTTGAGCATTGGTCCTTCTATGTTTGTTCTTCCATTGCTTACTTGGTTTTTCCAAATACAATCTCATGCCGGTCAAGCATCTCACTCCAAAAGGCCAATTCTTCATTGAAATAGTGTCCTTGGTAGGTACTTTTACTTCCAAAAACTTCAATAATCTCATGATCAACATGGAGTGAGCAACTTTATGTGACAGATTACAATCCCATAGTGAAGATAGAATCACCTTAGCCATGGGAATTTTCACATCATCTTCCTTACCATAACAAATCTTATCAACCAAATAGAGATCTTGTATTCTTGCCTTATAAGTGTTCTTAATCCTTGGGAACACATTAGTTTGGACGAAATATAACATGAGTCTATCCAATGGCTTCATGTACTTGGCCTAAATCTCAGGTTCTTGTGTTCCTCTATCCATAGGAATATCAAGTCTCTCCAAAGCATCACTTCTTTTCCAAGTAGGATTACTCTCGATTTTGGGCAATTTTCCTCTCAAATTGAAAAAGTTCTCCATCCTTTTTCAACTTAAGAGCTTGAGCTATAGTGTCCTCATTCAAATGTAGAAGTCGTCCTCGAACCATAGTGGTGATAGACATATTTTTCAGCATATTATCATCCATATTAGCATAGAATTGCCATACCATATATGGATTGATATCTTCACTAATTTGCAGTAGGCTTGAACAACCAATTTTGTCCAACAAAGGGGTTAGTCCAAACATTGTAGCAACATTATCATCAAAAGGCTTCTCGGTCTTCCATTCAACTTGCCTCAAAGCATTAAACCTGTCAACATGAAATTTCCCTAAAAAAATCATCCCTTTGTGTCTAATGAATCGATTGAAACCATCATCTTGACTTAAGTCTGAGGTGTAACCTAAAGTCTCTTGTTAATTGCATGGTCTTTCCTTCCTTTTTGAAGATGTCATGGCTATCCAACACAATAACCAATCGGTTTAGAACAAGGTAGGGTTTAATCGGCCAAAACTTGAAAAATTAGTATGGATTAGGATGAAACTTTGGGGATTTCGATTGAGATTTGAAACAAAGGGTTTGTGTGATCATTTAGGGTTGTAAGAGAGGTAAAATATTAGTTTATATAAGGGAGAAAAAGGCTGGAAAAATTCACGAAAAGATCACATGTGGTTCACCATGTAAAGCATGTGGTGAACCATGTAAAATTTTGGTGAAGAAAGTGAGGAAGTAGGGTGAGGCACGCGTGGCTAAGGTTAGACCTGCAGCCTGTGGTGGTTATGGGGTTGATTTTAAGTGGTGTTTAGGGCTATGGTAGGTGGCATTGGTGGTGGCAGTCGGTCTAGGTGATAGAAAGTTTGGTGAAAGGTGGTGTCAATGAAAGGTTGCGATAAGGGCATTTTTGGAGAGTGTTTTGAGTGTTTCGGTTTTGGATCTTCCTTGGGGGTTTATGATTCTTAAAATCAGTCCCAATGGCTGTTTATATGGTGCTAAAAAATTTCTTGAAAGTCCCAAATCAGATTGGAGTTGGAGTCCCAATTCAATTAGGTTCAATCAAAGCCTTCTTCTAGTTTGACAAGGATTTGGTTTCTCTCCTTCTTTGCACTTTCCCTTTGAAATTCCAGCAGCTATTTACCATCACATTGTACTCAAATACCATATAATATTTTGTCTCAAACATGTTTTACCCCTTGATCACTTCATAAGCATGTTTCTTGCACACAATTGGCAAAAATTACATACTTTGCAATGTACTAGTCGGCATAGATGATCCTTTCTAGCTCTTTTCACTAAGAAAACTTATGAATATAATATACAAATGATGCATGAACTAATCAATCAAAACAAGCAATCAACATATTCAATCCACTCAATTGAAGATCAATCAAATTAAGTGCAAAATAAATGAGATTAGAGTTAGAAAAATCTTATTCATGTGTCGGCATTCCTGTGCATGCTTTCTTCATTTGATTGTTGAGTTGTATTTCAACTTTCCTTAATCAATTAGCTTCTTCTTGCAATTCTCCTTTGTGAATTCTACCATGTTGAGCTTAAATTAAATGAATCCTAGAAAAGAAAATTCGATAGACTCGATCTTAAATGCAATAAAGTTAAGTGCAATGAATTGAAATAAAAGCAAAGTAAACTTGTCATGGGGTACCTCCCAAGAGCGCCTTTGTTTAGAGTCTTTGGCTCGACTCTTCAAAGGGTGATTAGCTCTCGATGTATGGAGAAGGAGTTTCGGATTTCTCCTTCATAAGGTGCAACATCTCTTCTTGTCTGTCGTAAACTCCATGGAGTAATGAACAAATGCCATTGTCCATGCCAATTAGCTTTTAAAGACAACCTCCTATATCTTTGCTGATCGGTCGTTAGCAATCATAAAAATAATCCCCACAAAAACTAACTAAACTAGATAGGGTAAGTAGGGGTCGAATCCCACAGAGAAGGGTTATAATTGTGAAGGTCTTTTCTCCAAAGAATATATCTTTTCCAAAAAAAATCAACAGGGGATTAATTATATCAATTAATAAAGAAAACAGTTAAACTAAAAACAAAGTAAATTAAATCTAGATCTAAAGCAGATTAAAGGTAACAATAATTATAAAACATACTTCTTCTCCAATGGTATAATTCAATCAGATTAACTATGGATCATTGATTTAAAAGGTGAATTAAACATCTTATTCTTGACTGACAACTGGTATAGGTTTCCCAACATGTATATTAGATAAGAGGCCGGTTAAAGGTGCAGTTATCCCTTTTATTCCTTCAGTAATTGATTACTTTTTTAGGGCTTAAAGATTGCTTGAGAACAAAGCATTAAGAATAATTAATTTTACACACATGCCTACAAGTAGAACCATACGAAGAGAAATTTCTTGCCCTCCGATAGACAAACGCCCATCAGGCAGCGATTAAACAAACCTGATGTGTGATAGGATCCCAATTTTGGGATTGATAGAACGATAGAGAAAGGGATGGGAAATCAGAGAGAAAGAGATGAGAAAGTCTTGACCGAAGCCAGGCCTAATCTTGGCCGAAACCAAGCCTAAAGAAGGGGATGAGAAACTAGAATTTTTTTCTTAACATTTTTCTTGATCTTCATTCGTTACATAACATATATATAGTAGCTAGGGCATAATTCTTTGGATCTAAACACAATGGGCTTACAAAGACTATTATAAAATTAAACCAAAAACTATTAATTTGGGTATTTGTCTCTTGGATTGGCCGGCTCATCACTTGGTCATGGGCTTGAAACCATGTTCCTATCAATGTGCTACCATAAATCAAACTCAGGGTTTAATCCTTATTTGACTAGCAATAGATCAATCCTAGTGGCCACAATAAGATTTAATCATAAAATAAAACAGGATTTTGCCTACTATCATCAAGAACTTAACACAAAATTATAAGTATAGAAATCTCACCATAATCAATTGATTGAATTCACCAAAGGATCAGAAGTATTAAAGGTTTAGCTACTCATGGACTTAGGAAAATCCATGAGAGGCATAAGAGTACTTACAGAACTAGGGAGGAACGATTTATCCTCGAAAACCTAGGGTTGTCGCACCCCTCTATGGTTAGAGAGGGTGTCGACTTCCCCTTCTAAAACTAGAGAAAACCTAAACTAAAGAAAGGTAGAAAAAGAGGATAAAACTATATGAGAGATTTGATATGTGATTTGTGATACAGGAGGTGGCTATTTATAATGGAGGAATAACCTAACGACTCCAACTAGACTTAGGAAAAGGGTAGGACGGTTCTGGGGGCTGACTTGGTCTCCAAGTTGGATTAGATGTCTTCCTAGAGTAGAATCCAAGTCAAAATAGGATTCTGGAATTTTTTGGATTTCTGCAGAAACTTCAACGGCAGATTCGGGCTTGAAGATGGCAGAACTGGGCTTTGGACTTCAAAGGAAAGTTGTAGATCTCGGAATTAGCTTTCCAACGGCTAGTCATGGGCTCAAAATGGACATCTGAGCAGAAAGTTATGGCCTTTCTACTAAGACTGCGCTGAATCCTAGTCCAAATAGAACTAGTTACGGGAAATTACGGGATTTGAATATTCCTTTGGATATTAAGCCCACAAATTGGGATTTTAACTCCAATTGTTGACTTATATGGGCTAAGTATAATCCCATATAAATTATCCAAAAATCCTTAACTTCCGGGCTTCTTTGGGGCTTGGCTTCAATCCTTTGCAAATAAACTCCAAATCATCAATTCTTTCTTCTTGAATTAATTCTTCAATTGTCTTCAAATCTTCAAAACATCTTCAAGAAATCTTCAAAACACAAACTTCGAATCTTCAAATCCATAGTTGAGTAAAAAGTCACTAAAATAGCTCCAAAAAGAGTGAAAAATAATAAGTTTTCACTTTTCTTGTCTTCAAGACCTAAAAACACAAATACTTGCAAAATAGGGTAAAAACACATATAAAAGTGGCAAAAAGTATATAAAAATAGCTATAAAAACATGCATAATTTTAGCTCGATCATTTGCTCATGTTCTCAAAGAGTTTCAATATCTCCTTTTGAAACTTAATTTCAGATATTAAAGTTTCCTTAAGTACTTTAGCCCAATAAGGTTGGAACTCAGTTCTATCATGGGAAAAAGTCTTGTTGAATTTCGGAGGTGGGTTTGATATCTCAATAGAATTTGAATCTTCTCGATAATCAAGTTTTCAAATGACTTCCTCCATTTGGTGTTGATGGAAGTCAATCCCTTGGGTGTTTCACTCTTCTCTTGCTATTTTCTCTAGTATTTGGTAGGTTGTTGCTACTAGATGATATAACAACTTTCCTCCACTTGCAACTTGACAAAGTACTCTTCTAGAGGGTCGCAATCCCTTATAAAAATACTCTAAAAATGCTACCTCAGGGGGTTCAGGAATAGCGTCACGCAAGGATTAAATATTGCCTAATATTGAGCAATAGTCTCCTCGGTTCCTTGCTCAATTTGAGAAAGAGCTTGCTTTGCATTGTTTCTCTTGTTAGGCATTGCATTAGGACAGACATGTTTTATGTTAGGGCACACATGTTTCCCTTCAATTGTTTTCATCTTGTATTGAGGGTTAGGTTTCAAGTTAGAACCCATTGTTCCTTCGAAATAAGATAAAAAGCAAGGATTAGTAAACTAATAAACAAAGTAACTAAGAAAATTAAACAAATGTGGGAGAAAGTATTTGGTCTAAGAGGATGATTGTTTTCAGCTTCCTGTGCTCCTTTTTGCCTTTCTCTTCTTAATATTCTTTGTGTATTATCAATGATGTTGTCAAGATCTAGCTTCCTTCGCACCATGCAGCACCTATAAATCGAAAAGGGTATAGAGTAAGGAATGCTTAGGGTGTTGCATGGTTGTTCGAAGTGTTCCTTGGCTAGAGCAATTGCCTTCCTCGTCGACGGCGCCAAAATCTTGATGTCCCCTCAAGTGGTCGTTACAAATGAAAGTTCACCAGGAAATAAAATTTATAATCCTCACAGACTCAAGTGCTACTCAAATGGGTAGAACAAGGCAAATAAGGGTCGTATCCCAAGAGAAGATTGATAACAACGAGGAACCAATCCTACACACTAAGCAAACGATTAGGTAGCACTAAATAATCAAAGTAATTAAGAGAAATTCTCACTAAGAAAGCAATAAGATGAATTCGAATTAAGAGAAATATATATAAACTAAGCATACATCCTTCTCATCCTAATATGTAAGAGATCTACCATGTGTAATGGGTCCTCGACATAAAAGATAACAAGAAAACAAACATGCATACACCTTGGCAGGATATCAGATTATAACTCTTTGTAAACGGCAAGTCAAAACTTGTCAACGGGAAGGACTATACGATAGATTATAACTATACACCAATTCCAAAATCTTTACCTATGTAAGGTGGGTTTCACCTAGTTATCGACATCGCATCTCCCTTCTAAGCTATATAGATTCGTCAGAAAGCATCCCTCTATATAGATAGATAAGGCATAAAGAACATCGAACAATTAACCAAGCTATTAACTATAACACATCATCCTAGATCTATGTAAAATTGTAGCCCATAGAAAGATAAATATGAGATAGCAGTGAACTATATAGCTCCGTAGTATGTTATATAATCAAGACAAATGAGATTCTCAGATAATTATATGCAGGAGAAAGGTTATAATACAATTATCTTTACTACTTGAATAGGATCTAGTTAACTATACTCATCAGAAAGCATATTGTATAATCAATAGATGGAAATCGAAATTAGCTTATCAAACAATCACATGAGTGGCACACAACACACATACAACCATAAGATAAACATGAGATTAAGAAAAGAGAATCATATTTGAATGTATCATGCATAAGAACTTGAATTAAGAACAGAGTATCACCATAACACAATTAATAGAAATCTATATGGGACAGAAAAGAAGTATAAGATAACTACTCATTCATGAGATTGAGTGAAAAAGCTCCATTCTTCTTAGGGTTGGGCGGCTAGCAAGCAAATGAATTACAAAGTGTAGAACACTAGGGTCGACAGCTAGTTATCTCTAGGTTATGCTTTAGGGTTGAGAATACAGGAGTATTTATAGGAAAACTAAAGCTAGGGTTAGCTAGGAGTGCAAATGACTTAGAAGTCCTTGAGTATGGCCGGTCTTGTTGAGCAAGTAGTGAAATATAAGTCCCCATATAAGCACATAGGGTTTCCTATACATCACTTGCATCGACTTGGACTAGCATGATCATATGGGCAACCTTTAGTAGAAGATGGTTAACCACATACTCTTCATTGGGCGGCTCTCATCTTCATCTTCTCATGTTGTCTTCTTGGATCTCCATTGATGATCATTCAAGCTTCCATTGATCAATTTCAAAAGCTTCATCAACACAGGGTTCACCATATTGAAGAAGTGATACACCACATCCATTGGACTATGGTCGAAATTCACCATCTTGAGGTATCCTTTTGGACTTCAATCTAAATGTGCTCCAAATAGTTTCATTTTGTTCCATTTTAAACCATATTGCAATTTTCTCTCTAAATGGGCCTACAAGTGCAAAACGCCATATTAGAGAGTAATATAGCATATAAAATATATCAAATACATCCAAAATAGATAAAAAATTCATGTAACATCTTGGTCTCATGAATGTTGCTCTCTTAGACCATGTGACTTCTAATTGGCACTTATATGTATAAGTGGTACTTAATTGGCATTCTCTCCCAACACAATTTTGGTGACTCCCATTCTACACTTTTTCCGCTTCTTCCTTTCATAAACCCTACAATTAAACCATTTGAATCTTTTCACTGTTTATTCTAAAGCCCTCTTATCAATAGACATGCAAGGCCCACAATCACTTCTTAGTTCCACTGATGGACCACTCTCAACTGGGCTCAAAAAACTTGGGCTATGATGAAAGCCCGGGTCCGAGACATTGGGCTCCTCAAAAGAATTGCCCACAAAATCCTCTGATTCAAAGACCTTATTTTCATTTGAATTAAAAACAAATATCTCATTATTTAATGAATCCTCCACCTTCCTTCAGCAGCAAGGCTCTCCCCAATAATATCTTCCTCTGAAACCTTAATTCTGCTGTCATCATTATTTTCATCTAGTTCCAATGCTTCTCTCGATTCTGAAACATATTCTGCCAAAGATCCATTGGCACTTAGAGCATTAATAACCAATTCCTTATTCCCCATCAACTTGTCGACCAATAATGAATTGTCACCGTTCCTTTGAATTTGAAAACCATGAGTCACCGGAGCAAAAAACTGGTATCGTTGGAGCTGCTACAACCTCTGATTCTAGCGAGACTGAAATTCTGAATTTAGTGCCTAGAGATTTCCCACCACCAACTTTGGAATATTGGAAAGACCAGAAACAAGAACTTGAATCCTTGCAAACATGAAGGATTTCCCCACTTGTTGCACATGGTTGCAAAAAAGTTTGGGTGCCAAAGCTCTAACGGCCCATCGTGGAGATTAACCCAAACTAGAGATCTCCGTTGAGAATTAAAGGTATCTCAAGGTGAAATTTCCATTTACCAATCTTTGCATAAATTCTTAACTGACAAAATACAATTACTTAGAGAAGACTCTTCAGCCACCGTTAAAACAATCATGACATTACTCTATACCCTAACAAGGACATTGCAGTCAAGATCCTTAAGCTCAATGAAATCTTAAATGTTGATCGATTCATTAAAAAGTGCAATAACACTCCTTTCCAACCATTCCAAATCTTCCTCTGGCATGTTAATTGTTGAACCCTATTGTTTTTTATGATAACAAAATAAACCCAAGAATGTTACCTAATGCATCTACTTAGTGTGCAGTGAAGTCTTTAACAGTAGAAAGGTTGAGTATTCTCCAACTTTGTTCTGGATTTGACTTATAATGATATTACTCTGATTATTCTGAAAATAGATGGCATGAACTTAGGGGGAGTTTTACTTTGTTATCCTATTTCCCTATGTTATAGTAGCTTATATCTCAATTCATGGTTAGTTTTGTCATCATCAAAAAAGGGGGAGATTGTTGAACCTTATTGTTTTTGATGATAACAAAATAAACCCAAGTATGTTAGCTAATGCATCTACTTAGTGTGCAGTGAAGTCTTTAACAGTAGAAAGGTTGAGCATTGTAGACTCTTAAAAAGAAAGCTTCATCAGTGACACTAATGTAGAAGAATGCCACAAAGCCTTAGGCGTATGAAGAGTTCAAAGTTTCCAAGGAAGATCATTTGAAGCCAAAGGCAGCAAATTCAGAAGGCAAAGCTCATAATTGAAGAAGAACAATCAAGTCAGCATGTGAGAAGAACACTCAAGTCAAGACAGAATTTTGAAGTTGGAAGAAAACTGGAAGATGTTAGTGGGATTAATGGTCTGAAGATTAAAGCGACTAGCAGCTACAGGACAAACAGTACAGATGCGCTGAAGCGATCAACATCGTACGGATGCGCTAGAGTTGTCAACAGCTGGCGCGACTAAAAGACAAGAAAAACGGGAAAATAGTTTGAATTTCAAACTAAAACGGCTAGTTCGCTGGAAAGTAATATAAATACTCAAATCTAACTGTTTGAGTCTAAGTTTTGGAGCATTTTTGAAGATCAAGTCACTTACTCTCTCCAGAATTTGAAAATCCCTAAAATCCTAGTCTTGCTCTCTTTACAGTTTCCTCTATTAGCTTGGATATTTGTATTAGCGCCTAAAGTTTATACCTTTAGATTGTTTTAGGCCCAATTGTGTGTATCTCAATCTGTTAGGATCTTTTCTACACATTGATACTTTGTATTTATGTGTTTGTACAAGTGTGGGTTTGCACTCGGTGTCAAAGCTTTGCGTTTGAAGCTTAAGGATTGTAAAAAGGCGTTATGAAGGCCAGTTTAATTTCACTAAAAGTGGATTCTAAAATCCTTGGTGTGTGGGATCCAAGGTAGAGGACGTAGGTGTGAACGGACGAACCTCTATAAATCGAAGCGTCTCCAATCTTGCATCCTTTCCTCTATCATTCTAGTTTTATTATCTCTTACTCGCTTTACTTTTCCACTATTCAGTTGTTAATGTCTTTATTTATTTCCTTTATACTTTCACTTGCTTCCACTTGTTGTTTATCTTTCTGTTTTGCATTAATGACTTTAATTGCATACTCTGAACTAGTGCCTTTAACACGTTTTTCAGAGAACTCAAAAATTTTGAGTGTTATTCAACCCCCTCTAGCACATCTAAGTGGACAAACATTAATGTCGATCTCAACTTCTTCGAGAGAGACGTATCCAGCATCAGCACCATCAAAATCATCTTGAGACTGATCATCCCCATTTGAGGAAGGATTTGTGGCATCACCCTCCCTCGACTCAATCTGTTCAGTCACGACTTAGACATCCTCATTTTCAACACGAATAGCCTCATGCGTTTTCTTAGCCTCTAACCCCTTCACCTCAATAGGACTAGACTCATTAGATGGTCTAGAAACATGAGCTATTGATTCGAAAGTGACATGACATTGTACCATTAATCTCTTTCTCTGTCTACTAGTGGAATACTTCCTAAAATCTCCCCTACCCCTTATTCTCCCACTGTAAAATTGATTTCTTCTCTGAACATTATCTCTCAAAGCTGCAAGATTTCCTGACCTTTCACCCAAAGAAACATTCCAAATTCTTCTACCACCTCTGTCATGTGGGGCCTCATCCAACTTCCTTGCTAGAGCTTTTTTAACCACCAACGCTCTTCTGTCGAGTTTCCTTCCATTTCATCAACATAACGATACTGTATAAAAGCAAAATTTATGTGGCCATTCCTTCTATTCATCGGCACGTATAAATCAACAATAACTCCATACTTTGTACAAATCTCAAATCTCCCTTTTCGAGACTCTACTGTCAATATTGCTTACAAAGAATGAATGTAAACTCAATCTCAACCGAAAGGTTTCCAAGCTACGACGAAGGTCAATCTTAGTAGGGCGATGACCGAGCCCTCTCCCCACTCTCTCGCCAAACATTCTCCCTATCTTAGAATAAGAAATATCTATTTAAATTTGTGGTAATAAATAGTATTTAAAAATGGGAGAATATAGAAAGGAGAGAAGAATACATTTTTCAAAAAAAAAAGTCATTTTTTTCACTTAAAACTGTTAGGGATCATAGTCACAAGAATTAAGAGTTAAGCACTCTACCACCAGGCCAAATGTCTGATGGTAAAATAGTCATTTTACATTCCAAAGTAGTTTCGAAATGTAAAATTTTTTTTTAGTAAATTGATCATCTTAATTTCATTCAATCAAAAATCGGGGTTACAAACTTTTTGGAGGTGATGCGTCAAAGGTTGATCATGGACTTGAAGATGACCATGGAGAGCATGGAGAGGATGTGCATGGAAGCATGAAGATGCAAGGAAGCATGAAGATACAAGGAGACCATGGAGATCAAGATGAACTTGCACCAAAGCTCAATAAGAAGCCATTTGATCCATTGAGCTTGCCTAATGGTCCAATGACAAGATCAAGAGCTAAGAAGTTCAAAGAGTCGCTCATGGGTTTTATTAGAACTCATCTTGAAGATATGAAGTCCATTGAAGTTCAATTGAAGACCTTTGAAGATGATTTGAGCTAAGAAAAACTCATTAATTTGCTTGTTATTGAAACCTAAAAAAAAACATGACAAGTCCTGCCAGGACTTTGTCTGTTGAAAAGAAGCAAGAATTGTAAGACAAGTCCCCTGTCCAGGACTTGTTGCGGGAAAAACCTTATTTTGAGTTTGTTTTTATTTCTTTTTTTCATAGTTGGGCTTGGACTAGTATGTTAGCCGCCCATAGCCTTTATTTTCTTTATGACAAAACCCTAACACTATATAAGGGGTTATATTGTTTCTTATAAACCTAAGTTAAGTTTATCAATCAATTGAGTGTTTATTCACCTTCAGAATTTAGCTTCATTGTTCTAGTTTGAACATACTTAGGATCTCTTCAATCTTGTAGAGTCCTAGCAAACAATTAGGTAGTGATTACTTAATTGTTTGTTGAATCTTGTGATCTTAGGTTGTTAATTACAGGTCTAATTAATCATCTAAGGCCGACGAATGAAAAAGAGAGCTTTGTTGAAGATTATCGATTTCATCAAGTCTAGAGTTGGAGTTTCAAGTTTGATCTTTGGAGGAATTCAAGGGTAGATTTGAATCTATCACAACTAGATTCGTATCAATTGGTAATTAGAGCATAGGTTTTCATCTCCAATCGATAAATCAATCCTTCTATTCATCATTCATCAAGTTCTAGTTCCATCTTCATCCATATCACAAAGTTGAAAATCAAAAATTCAGAAAGTTGTGAATTTTATTGTAGATTCATTGTTGCTTTGATTGAGCTGAAATTTGAGATTTGGAGTCCTCATATATCAAGGTTATATTGAAAAATATTAAAAAAATAAAAAAAAAATCGACTAGAAACTTGTGATTTTTGTTCTGCATTCATTAGTGGTCCGAATTGGTTGAAATTTTAGATTTATGGTTTTTACATCTTGATATTTCTGGGAAAAATAGTGAAAATTAAAAAAAAAATAAAAAAAAGTTTGCGGATTTGGAGGTTTTTTGGGGATTAGGGTTTGTGATTTTTGCAATTGATCTAAATTGTTGCAATTAGCCCTAATTGGAGAAAATTGAGAGGAATTGAAAGTGTGTTTAAAGATTTTGGGAAGCTTTTGCTGTAATTGAAGTGTTAATTTGAAAGAATTCAGTTTGGAAGTTCATTGATTTCAAGTTGGAAATTAAGTGGTTTAACTAGGGTTTTAAAGAGCTTGAAATTGGATATTGCGATTTGTGTTGTTCGATTGTGCTTTTTGCAGCAAATTGAGACTACTTACATCAACATAAGGGTGTTGCAAATTGGCTTGGTTTGGTTTTAAGATCACTTACCTTTGATTCACTTAAGTTTTGCTTCTAATTGTTTGTTCCTCAAGTAGGTCACGAAAAGAGCGAATTGATCCTTACAAGCTGTTCTTATTAGGCCTATTGAAACTAAAAAGAGTTGTAAAAGCCAGATTGTGTGAGACTATCAAGATTAATTAGTGGGTTGGCTACCTAACACATAGTTGTGTGCGAACACGAGAGCAAGTAGTGATAAACACGTGTGTGTGAGTGTGAGGATTTTCTTTATCTATACTAACCTTTTTGTGCAGGTACAATGGGAGATAGAAAGGATGGAGAAAATCAGGCCAATTTGGCTACTTTGATGCAAAATCTAATGCAACAAATGGACATCTTGGCAAATGAAGTTCATTTGACCAAGGAGAGTTTTACATCATCTAGTTGCTCATGGAAACCTCCTTACAAAAAAGATGAGAGGATGCCATTCAAGGAGAATGAGAGTTCGACAAAGGAGTATGTGAGTACTAAAATCGAAAGTGAGGGTTCTAGTTCATCATCTAAATCTCACATTAATTGTTTTAAGTGTGAAAAAGAAGGTGATTTTAACCTAGATTCTAGTGGGGATGGTGATGATTAAAGGGACGATGATGAGGCTGCAATTGATGATAGTGATGAGTTACCACCACTTAAGAGTTTGGTAGCTAGGAGGACTTTGAGTGCATATGTGAAAGGGGATGTTTAAAATCAAAGGGAGAATCTATTTCACACTAGATGTTATGTGAATGGAAAACCTAGTGTGATTAAAGATGGAGCAAGTTGTACGAACATAGCTAGTGTTTATTTGGTGAAGGAGTTACAACTACCTACTTCTAAGCATCCTAAACCCTATAGCTTAGGTTGGTTCAATGATAGAGAAGAAATTAGGGTTAACAAACAAGTTTTGATTACTCTTTCTTTGGGCAGGTACAAAGAAGATGTCTTGTGCGATATCTTGCCAATACAAGCTTGTCATGTGTTGCTTGGGGAGGCCTTGGCAATATGACAACAAAGTTCAACATGATGGTGAGACAAACAAGTACTATTTTATGTGCGGTAAGATTCCTATCACTTTAGTTCCATTATCACCTCAAGAAGCTTTAAAAGACCAATTGAAATTGAGGGATGATTTTGCTAAATTGGATTCTAAATTTAGGGCTAAAGAGAAGAGTAAATCCAAACCTAAATTGAATGTTATTTGCGATGATAACAAATCTGTTTTGGTTGAAAGAAAATATACTTCCAAGAAAGTTGTTAAGGAGTGTTATTTAGCTACTAAGAGTGAGATTAAGATAGCTTTAAATGAAAATTCTTACATGATCTTACTTTTGTTTCAAAATACACTAATGGGTACTAACAACTTAGCTTGAGATATTCCAAGCAATATTGTTTCTCTTTTGAGTGATTATGCAGGTGTGTTTCTTGAAGAAATTCCTAGTGGATTACCACCCATTAGAGGAATTCAACATCAAATTGATTTCATTCCTAGAGCACAAATTAAGAAAGACTCAATGATGTGTTTATATGATCTATCTTTTCCTTATGTGGCGTGATATAAGAAAGGTAAGGAGAATATAGTGGCTGATGCACTATCAAGAAGGTATGTATTGCTTTCCACACTTGATTCTAAATTTCTAGAATTTGAGTATATTAAAGACTTGTATGCTTTGGATGCTTACTTTGGTGATATTTATAAAGCATGTGCTAAATCTGGTTTTGGAAAGTATTATATTCATGATGGTTTCTTGTTTAAAGAATCTAGATTGTGTATTCCTTCTTGTTCTATGTGTGAGTTATTATTGAGTGGGTACCATCAAATTCACATGAAAGAGGGTGATGCCTATCAACCACATTTTTTAGGTACATTTAATAGGTTTTCTAAGATGGCACACTTTATTACATGTTCTAAGACTGATGATGCCATTAATGTAGCTAACTTGTTCTTTAGGGAGATTGTTAGATTGCATGGAATGCCTAGAACCATTGTTTCTGATAGAGATACTAAGTTCTTAAGTCACTTTTGGAGAACATTATGGAATAAGCTAGGTACTAAGTTGATATTTTCAACAACTTTTCATCCTCAAACTGATGGATAAACTGAAGTTGTTAATAGGACTTTATCTACCTTGCTTAGAGCTTTAATTAAGAAGAACTTAATTACTTGCGAGGAATGTTTACCTCATGTTGAATTTGCATATAATAGGAGCATACAAAGTACTACTGGTTATTCACCTTTTGCAAATTGTGTATGGTTTTAATCCTTTGACTCCTTTGGATTTTTTGAGTTTACCTTTGAGTGTGCAAGTCAACATGGATGGCAAAAGGAAGGCTGAATTTGTGAGAGAACTTCATGAGAAGGTTAGAGCAAACATTGAGAAGAAAACTCAACACTACATGAAGATGGCTAACAAGGGTCGAAAAGAAGTTGTCTTTTAACCTGGAGATTGGGTGTGGTTACATTTAAGGAAGGAGAGATTTCCTGAGAAGAGGAAATCCAAGCTATTACCACGTGGAGATGGTCCATTCCAAGTGTTGAAAGGATTAACAACAATGCCTACAAGCTAGATCTTCCTAGTGAGTATGGTAATATAAGTGCTACCTTTAATGTTGTCGACTTGTCTCTTTTCGATAATGATGCAGATTTGAGGACAAATCTTCTCCAAGGGGGAAAGGATAATACGCCCAAGGTTGATCTTGGACTTGAAGATGACCATGGAGAGCATGGAGAGGATGTGCATGGAAGCATGAAGATGCAAGGAGACCATGGAGATTAAAATGGCCTTGCACCAAAGCTCAATAAAAAGCCATTTGATCCGTTGAGCTTGCCTAAAGGTCCAATGTCAAGATCAAGAGCTAAGAAGTTCAAAGAGTCACTCATGAGTTTTATTCGAACTCATTTTGAAGATATGAAGTCCATTGAAGTTCAATTGAAGACCTTTGAAGATGATTTGAGTAAATAAAAACTCATTAATTTGCTTGTTATTGAAACCTAAAAAAACCAGGACAAGTCCTGCCCAGGTTTTGGTCTGTTGAAAAGAAGCAAGAATTGTAGGACAAGTCCTGCCCAGGACTTGTTGCGGGAAAAACCTTATTTTGAGTTTGTTTTTATTTCTTGTTTTTCATAGTTGGGCTTGGACTAGTATGTTAGCCGCCCATAGCCTTTATTTTCTTTATGAAGAAACTCTAACCCTATATAAGGGGTTCTATTGTTTCTTGCAAACCTAAGTTAAGTTTATCAATCAATTGAGTGTTTTTTCACCTTGAGAATTTAGCTTCATTGTTCTAGTTTGAACATACTTAGGATCTCTTCAATCTTGTAGAGTCCTAGCAAACAATTAGGTAGTGATTACTTAGTTGTTTGTGAATCTTGTGATCTTAGGTTGTCAATTGCAGGTCTAATTAATCATCTAAGGCAGACGAACGAAGAAGAGAGCTTTGTTGAAGACTATCGATTTCATCAAGTCTAGAGTTGGAGTTTCAAGTTTGATCTTTGGAGAAATTTAAGGGTAGATTTGAATCTATCACAACTAGATTCGTATCAGGAGGCATACCACACCAAACATAATTTGCACTTACAAGACAATCCATATGTGCCAAATTATTACCTAACCTATTTACATGTTTGAAAGAGCAAAAAATTAAAATGAGAGGCTATATCCTTGATTTGATTAACCAAAATACCCCTCTCCCAAAAAAGTCTACGATGTGCGTGTAATCTCCAAAACAGCCAGCAAAGAGTCACTTTCTATTTCACAGGAACTGAAACCATATTGCAATGCCAAAATTAAACCAAATCTGATTGCATATACTTCGGCAAACAAAGGATCCAACACCCTATCTATTCGAGAAACAGCAGTAATCAAAACAGCTCCTGTCGAGTCTCTAATTGCAACACCCCAACCTGCTTCATGTGCTTCTGCCCGAAAGGATGCATCAACATTAACCTTCACCCTTCCACTTGGTGGTGGAGACCATTTCACTTAGTTGAGCAGCCTTTAACAAAAAACAATTCCAGAAAGCATCACTAGCATTCCAAACTTCCAAGTAGCCTTGCAACCATGGACAAGCCAATTCCCACACCCTCCTACTAAATGGGCATTCAAAAAAAGTATGATAAAGGGTTGATTCAATATCGAAAAAAACTTCACAAGTATCATCAATCGGCACCCCTCGTTGTTGTAGATTTTGTTTAGCAGGTAGGATATTGTCCAGCAGCCTCCATAGAAAGTACTTGATCTTTGGCTGAACCAAAGCACTCCAAATAATGCGCCATTTAGATGGTCTATCAGCTGGCTGCATCACTTTTTTTTCCCAAAAGACATCGAGCAGCATAATATCCACTCTTAACCGTGTATTGACCATTAATTGAACCACTCCAAATCAATGTATCTCTAGTCGGTAAATAATTGAGAGGAATACAAAGAATTCAATAGGCATTATCAGGCCGAAATAGTTCATCAATTAAATCTGCATCCCACTAGCCAGTATTGTCTCTCAAAGCACTTATAGGATTTGGAATACAAAGTGTCCAAGGTCTTGGTTGAGGCCGAAAGGTGGGAGGCTTATTCAGCCATTTATCACTCCAAATGTCAACATTTGTCCCGTCTCCGATTCGCCAATGGCTGCCATGTCGAAATACCTCTCGCTCTGCTAGAAGGCTCCGCCAAACAAAAAAAGGGATTATTACCCAATTTTTCCTGCATAAAGGATGCATTCCTAAAGTATTTGGCTTGAAAAACCCTATAACAAAGAGAATCCTCATTGTGAATCAATCTCCAGCACTATTTCGCAAGTAAAGCAAGGTTAAATGATTCAAAATCGTGAAATCCTAATCCTCCTTCCAACTTGGAAACACATAACCCATCCCACGACTTCCAATGGATTTTCCTTTTCTCATCGGTGTTTCCCCACCAGAATTTAGCAATGAGCACATTCATATTATGCATAAAAAATTCTTAGGAAACCTAAAATAACTCATCAAATATGTTGGAAATGCCTGTGCTATTGATTGAATCATGACATCTTTCCCTGCGATGGAAAGTAGTTTCCCATGCTATCCTCGAATCCGCTTCCACATTCTATCCTTTATGCTTTCCAATTCAGCTCGTTTTGATTTTTCTATCATAATTGGCATCCCCAAATATTTGTCTTTAGCTAAATCTTTTGAACACCCAATTGATCCATAATCATACTGCGAGTAGCCTCAGGGGTATTGCTGCTAAACATGATCGCAGATTTATCTATATTGATTTGTTGACCCGAGGCCAACTAAAATTTGTGCAGCAAATTTTAAATAGCATCTCATTCAGCTAGTGAAGCATGCAAGAAAAGAAGGCTATCATTGGCAAAAAAAAAAAAAAACAAATGCGAAATTCTTGGAGCATTCCTAGCAACAGCTACCCCTCAAATATGAAAAACCCTCCATACAGAGCAAAAAAAATATGAAGAAAGGGGATCACCTTGATGTATTCCTCTAGTCGGAAGGATTTTCTCCGAGTGTGAGCCATTAATTAGAACTAAGTAAGACATTGTTCGTACACACGCCATGGATAAACTGACCCACCTCTCAAAGAAGCCCACTCATCGCATAATACCCTCCCAAAAAGATCACTCAACTCTATCATATGTCTTGCTTAAGTCTAACTTCAAAGCCATACTTTTATCACAACCTTTGTGTTTATTCTTCATGTAATTTACAGTTTCAAAAACGATCATGGAGCAATCGAAAATCATTCTATTCGAAACAAACACACTTTGGTTGGGGCCAATTATATATGGCAAAACTTCTTTCAATCTATTCGTAAGCGCTTTGGAGATAATCTTGAACACCACATTGCAAAGACTAATGAGTCTATAATCTTTGACTGTATTTGGGTGAACAATTTTAGGTATAAGCACAACAGTTGTATCATTAATATCAAGCAATGACTCCCCTAGATTAAGAAAAGCCAATGCCATATCACATACCTTATCCCCAACTATGTCCCAGAAGCAATTATAGAACAATAGAGACATGCCATCCGGACCCGATGCTTTGTTGGGTGCCATATCAAACGTTGCTATTCGAATTTCATCCTTAGTAAACTCCGTATCCAATGTGGCACACATGGAGGCTGTTATTCATGTGTCAACCAAAGCAAGGACTTGATCAATAGCCGAAGCCGATGGGTTAGAAGAAGAAAAAAATGTGACGATAATAATCAATAATCAACTTCTCCATTACTGCATGATCACTATGCCAATTGCCATGCTCATCTTTGATTGATGAAATTGCATTTTTGCGCCTTTAATGAGAAGCAATTTGAGGGAAAAATCGTGAATTTCTATCCCCCTCTTTCAACCAAGTAGTTCTTGCTCTTTGTCTCCACATACTTTCCTCCCTATCATATAGCTCATTTAAATCATCTAGGCATTCATGTAGACCTTGTCTCTCCGCCATTTTGTGCTTCCATATACAGCATTTCCAAATCTTTTTTCTTCCTTCGAATAGTGCTTCGAACATGACCAAAGACATGCCTATCCCATTGTTGCAAAGTCTCTCCACAACACTGTATACACCGTTAACATCAGCTATAGGCTCTTGGTTCCATCCCTCTTTTTTTTTTGGCCAGAAAAAAAAAAGAGGGATGGAACCAAGAGCGTATAGCTGATTTTAACGGTGTATACAGTCAATATGTACAAAAAAAAATGTAAAAAGATAGTCATTTTAAAATGTAACTTTGTACATTAGGTTGAATGGGCTTTTGCTGTTAAGAATAATCAGACAGTATAGTACCTTATCAATATAGATCACATCATCATAATATAGATCACATGATTAGAGAATAAAAATCTTTATTATCATTAGATGAACTGCAAGATTAGTACATTATATTATATTATAATAGATATATATGTATAAGCTATTTAATATAAATTTATATAAGTGTCTATATATTGGTAATTTATTTTTTAATGAGTACATGTGAAATCTCATTACAATCGGAATAAATCTCTATATGTGCAAATATCTAAATGAGAAATCAACTCAAATTAAGAAACTATCATAAATAAACCATCTACCTCCAAATACACAAATAAAAAAATTATAAAATAAACTCAAATTCCGTGAGACTTGAACCCAAGACCTCATGGTCCAAACACGAGGTACCTTAGGTGCTATATATTGTTAGATTATTTCTTAAATATAGATATATAATATAATTAAATTATGTGTATATATACGTATATATACAGTAAAACTTCCATAAATTAATACTCGATAAATTAATAACCTCTCTAAAATAACATTTTACTTCAGTCCCGACTTGGGTCAGTTATAAAAATTAGTAATTTCGATAAATTAATAAGATAATAATTTTTATAAAAACCCTTATATATGTATATAGTCCCATCAATATTATAAATTAATAATTCTCTAAAATTTACATATATATCTAAGATAATTTAGTAAAATATGAATATATTGTTATTTGTTTTTTCATGAAATTTAAATCTGATTGAATTTCATCTCTAATTCTTCCCATTGCACTTAAAAGTTCCGGTTGTTGTCTTCTCGAAATGCAACAAAAAATTCTGAAGAGTTGGTGTTGCTCCGATTGCATCTTTCAAGTGATTGGTATTGAATCATCTTCTGCATCATCCTCAACAGAATTTCCACCGACACTTGCCACAATTTCTTCTAAGCTTTGAGCCTCTAAACATTCATCATCTTCCTAAACCTCTAAACAATGAACATGACTAGTAATAAATTTTATTTAATTAGTCAATGGTTCGAATACTTAAAACAAAACAATGAATACATATTTATATATATTAGTTATATTTATTTATATGATCAAATTTATGTTATGGAATAAAAAACTCTTTAAATTAATATTTTATTAATTTATTGATTAATTAATAACTTTCTAAATTAATAAATTTTCATCGTCCCAACATTATTAATTTATAGAAGTTTTACTGTATATAGCATATAAGGACCATGTGATTTGTGGACCTAACCATTCAAACCAGTGTCAATAATAGCAGCTGTCATAAAAACAAATTAAAGGCAATCTTAAGAAAGCAATGGCATCATCCTAAACTAAAAGAATGAATGCAAGTACGAGATATATAGTTATGATTTATTTTAAAATATTATTAGGAAATTGGTAGAACCAGATCAGGTTATTATACTTAAGGTGGCAAACGGGTGGGTCAGGTTAGGTTCGGACTCGGGTTATCGGGTTCAGGCTATTTTTGGGTTCGGGTTTGAATCGGGTTCGGGTTAGATTTGGGTCAGGTTAATTCGGGTTCGGGTTAATTTGGGTCAGGTTAATTTGGGTTCGGATTGAGTTTGGGTCACGTTAATTCGGATTCGGGTTCTGTTTAGGTTTTGGCCAGATCATTTACCCCTTGTTTCCGGATGAATAATGTCATTACCTTTTTTCAAATTTTATGTGTAATTTATTAATTTACCTTTTAAACTTATTCATATGAAAAATTATACGGCATAAATGAAATTTTCATAAATTTTCGGATTCGGGTTTTTTGGGTTTGAGTTTTTTCGGATTCGGGTTTTTTCGGGTTTGAGCTTTTTCGGGTTCGTATTTTTTCGGGTTTGAGCTTTTTTGGCTTCGGATTTTTTCGGGTTCGGGTTTTTAGGGTTCGGATAGTTGACTTTTTCTAATCAATCGGGTTCAGGTCGAATTCGGGATCAAGTTTTAGGGCGGGTTTTTTTCGGGTGGGATTCACTTTGCCACCACTACACATTACCTTCCAAGGGAAAACTGATACCAGATTCAGAAGGGAATTCTCTACTAAGAGCTCGACACGTGTAATCTCAAAAAGTTTAGTACTGCATACTTTTTAAGGTTAGGGTTCAAGTCCACTAGACATTTCCGAGTTCAACACTTTAACACAATAGAATCATAGTTAAACGAATAAAAACAAATGCAGAGGCAGAGGCAGAGGAGGGAACTTCATTAATTTTCCTCTCTTATATGCTTAAACCAAAAGGGAAAAGAAGTTTATTATAATTATTCACTAAATTCGAGATTAACACTAAGATAGGAGATTGAAAAGTTGAAACTGATCAAAATGAAAAGAAAAAAAGCCCAAGCATGAAAGAAGCAACAAAAGAAAGAAAAAAGTGAACTCAGCATAATATGTGTAAGTATACTTATGACTTAACATTTCAGTATCAGGTTGCTTAGATAACTAAAAGCAAGAAAATAATTCAGTATCAGGTTCTTTCTATATATACTACCTCTCCCTATCTCTTTCTCTCTCCAACCATTAACTCTCTTTTATCCATTTTGGTACCCTAAAGGAAGGCTAAACCCACAAAAGTAGTTTCACCTCTTAACCAAGACAAGAAAGAAGAGAGGAGAGAAAAGTAGGTGAGGAGATCAAGAAATAGGGGAAATTATGGGGAGAGGGAGAGTTGAGTTGAAGAGAATAGAAAACAAAATCAACAGGCAGGTTACATTTGCAAAGAGAAGAAATGGGTTGCTCAAGAAAGCTTATGAGCTCTCAGTTCTCTGTGATGCTGAGGTTGCTCTTATCATTTTTTCTAACCGTGGCAAGCTCTATGAGTTTTGTAGCAGCCCTAGGTATATTTACCATCTTCTTTTTCTCTCTTTCTTTCTGATTCCATTTATATAATAAAATAAATAATTATACATGTATATGTATTATATTGTATGCTTTCTATGAATATATCTGGAAATAATAACATATGTTTATTTATGTATTTAGTTTGGGTCTGGCTTAAATGGGTGTCCTTTTTGTTCTTGTTCATAGTCAAGATCTGTACTTTTTGTGAGCTAAGCCAGTTTTTGAGAAACTTTTATGCTAAAAAAATGTACAAGTTCATTTTTCTTCTTCATTTCTTTCTTTCCATTTTCTAGTACAAGGTTTGGGGTTTTGATTTTTCTTTTTTCATATACAGCTTCTTGAAGCTATTCTTTGGGAGGATCTACTATTGCCTTTTCTCTTTCTCTTTCTTTTTTTTTTTCATTTCCATTGTTGCTTTTCTTTAACTTATTCTCTTTCATTATTCTGGCTCAAAAATATTCTTTCTATTAATATAAGTTCTATAAAGGTTATTTACTAAAGAATTTTTCTTTTTTGTTGAAAGAAATTTATTACAAAAGAATTTGTCTTGATGTCTTTCTGATGTATCACTCTCTTTACCCTATGGATAATACCCTTATCAAGAATACATAATTTCTCTCCAAATTAATCTTCATTTTACCACAAAAACTAGATTTAAGAAGTGAGTTTGGTGTTTCATAGCCATGTTAAAATTGATGGGTAGAAATTAGGGCTTTAGCCTTTTCAAAACAGCAGGTGCATGCCTGATCCCAGTTAACAGATTTCCTTGACACAACAAGGTTGGAAATTAGCAGTGCTTTACTGTTATGATTTGGTGCCAGAGATTTGATGGTTTTGCAGTGCAAGACTGTGGTGCAATAAAAATAACTAGAGAGAGAGAGATGGGGCTTCTTCTTTACTTCTTTAAAGCTGAAAACTTGAACCAGCATTTGGCTAATTATATTATCTCTTCTATTTATTTACTACAAAATATAGTTTATAATTTTCTCAAACAAAGCTTTTGAAAATATAGTAGTATTTTACAACTACTTAACATTTCTGAAATCTGAATTATTACTGGTCAATGGTCAGAAACTTTAAGTTTGATCAAATGAAAACCCTTAGTCATCTCTGTAAAAACACTAGAGAAATGAGCAAAACCTTGGGGTTAAGAAGAAAGCTATATTTCAGTTTACTTCAAACTTCCATATTTCTCTTTTTCCTCTTTTTTTTTCCTGCATAATTTGCTTCAAATGTTTTATTTTAGAAAATTGCTAGAAAAATCACATTTCTCTATTTGCATGGTTATAGTTAAAAATGATTTCTCTCCCAAACCAACCAAAAACATGTATACATTTTGTGAAGTATAGTACTTGTTCCTTATGCTAATATAAACATGGATCTCGATTTTAAGGATGTTATCTTGAAGTGAACAAGGTATAAATCTGATCAATTTGATTCTTGACAAGTGTATTTATAGGTTGCAGATCAGTAGCAAAGTAGCTTTGGTATATATTAGTTTACAGGAAGAGGTCAGGAGGAAAGAAGTGACAATTTTTTTTTTCCCAATTTTATGAAACATTTTTTTGTGGAAAAAAAAGGCAAAGGGAAGATCTATTAAGCTAACAGTAATTGTTTACTACTTAATTACCCTCAGTCATCAGATTTGTTCTTTTTGGTAGCACTATAACCTGCAATAGTACCTGATAAATTATAAAGTCCGGTCAATTTGGAAACCTCATTTTGAAGTAGGAATGTAGGATTACTGCAGAATGATGAGATAATGTCAATTACATTACATGCATGCACGGTGCACCCAAAAGATAAACAGAGAGAGAAAACAAGTACTACGTGCAGCTGATAGAGGAGGTTCCTCTTTAATTGATACTTTTGCTTTTCATATTTTTTACTATTTTATGATTTTCTATTCATATTATTTTTTAATTTTTGTATCTATTTTCTTTTTGTTTTTTTTTTCCAAAAAAAAAAAGAAAAGAAAAGAAAGAAGAAGCAATGAGTATTAATCAAATGGAATTAAGAGATTTGAAACTAATTAGTTATAATTATAAATGTAGAAAAATAAAAATACAAATATGTAAGTAGTAGCTGGTCTGGTTGGTCTACACTATACAGACATTTTATAAGAAAATTCTTCAACCTTTTCTTTTTTTCTTGCTACTTAATTTTCTACCATTTTACATGGTTAAAAATGGGTGTAAATTCTAATCTAAGTTCAACAGTCAAGGTATATCAAGTATGAGGTATGATCAATCTCTAAACATGAACTGTTAGTCTGGCATTGTGCCAAAGTTCTAAATTCTGATAAAAGTACATCTGAACTGTTCACAATGTGTATGATGCTCTTTGATGGTGCTTTCTACTTCATTGATCTTTCAGTCTCTTTTCTAAGTCTAACGATCATTTGTGGTTTCTATGTATTCACATATTCTTAAGGCGAAGGTACTTCTAAAACAAAGTAATAGAATAATACAAGAAATTGCTAATGTGGAAATTTTTGTGAATGTTTAAGCTTAGAACAGTTGTTCAACTTTTGTGTGATTGAAATAGAACAGTGAAGTTGTAATATTCTGTTGTTAACTTCTATTCTAATGCTTTACTTCTTTTCTAAGAAACAAAAAGTGAAAGGTGTGATTGAATCACTTGGTCTGCTGATATTTCTATATTTCTAACTGATATCGCATGTAAAATCGATGCTGCTGTCATATCAGACAATTGTTGATCGTAAGCTTCTTAGTCATAGAATGTGTTGATTGATTAATTCAAAGGTCTTGTTTCTTATCTAGAGTCTGTTGAACTATTTACATCTGTTTGGGTGTAAGGTTTTTGGTTATTGGGTTTATGATCTTATTTTGGGTGTAAGGTTTTTGGTTATTGGGTTTATATATGCTCTTATTTTGGTGGTCTAGTAGTCTGGTTTTTGTATCTATAGAACTGCTTCTGCTTTCTGCCATTTGGTTTTTCCAGCTTCTTGGCTTTATCTTAAAATAAAGTACCTTTCCTTGAGAAGAAAATGGAACTCTTATCCTCTATGCTGCTATGATGCATGCACATCTTTCCATGTAAAATGTAGAAATACCTGACATTAGCCATGTGTTCTCGTGGTAGAGAATTCGGTGATTAGGATTTAAACCCTGACAATTTTAGACAAGTACTCAGAAAAGAAATGTCAAGTTATCAAGCAATATTACACTACTTATTATTTTTACTTATTTCTTCTCGTTCAGTGCAACTGCACTAATATTCTCAATCTCTTTATTCTTTCATTCGATCTAATTTTCCCGGCCCCCTCTTTTTGATCGTAGCATGATGAAAACGCTCGAAAAATACCAGAAGTGCAGTTACAGTACACTGGATACCAGTCGTTCAGTCGCTGAGACACAGGTAAGTACGTAGGTGATCATCAAAGTGCTTCTTGTGATTCTTACAATCAAGAATTAAGGATACATGATTTGTCCTATGTTTTAGTTATATTATTTAGAGAAGCCTGAAGAGATATATATGGTAGCAACTACAGATGAACTAATGAAGGAACTTTTTTTTTTTGGGTCATAAACAGCAAAGTTATCAAGAATATTTGAAGCTAAAAGCAAGAGTTGAGGTCCTACAGAGATCTCAGAGGTATTCTTGATGCACTCCTAAATAAACATCTTCTTCTTATGTATAATTTTTTTGCCTGCAAACCAATCATTACTTGACTCAATGCTGTAGAAACCTTCTTGGTGAAGACTTGGGTCCATTGAACTCAAAGGACCTTGACCAGCTTGAACATCAACTTGAGTCATCCTTGAAGCAAATAAGATCAACAAAGGTAAGAATTAAAAATTCATTTTCAGTCTCATTGCATTTCATACTCCATCTCTAGAGTTTTCAAACTAATATTATCCCATTTTCTTTACTTAGGATGAACAAACTGAAGTTATTTCCTTGCATTCTTAATTACTATAATACTAACTAGAAAGACCCATAAAGAATTGAATGAGAATATCAACAAGGGGTTGGATCGAGTGGTAAACGGTTTGTTCCAGTTTAAGCAGGTCTCAAGTTCGAGACCTTGCGTACGCAGCTATCCCTGTTGGGAGACTCACCCACCATAACCAGATGCGCGATATGGGTCGAATCCGGATTAGTCAGGACAAAGCCCTGAATACCGGATGAGATAAAAAAAAAAAAAAATTGAATGAGAATGCCATGAGGATTCAATAAGGAGAAAAAAGAATAATAAAAATACTAACTACTCCTAGTAAAATTTCACATCAAATTGGGTCAAGTATGGTGCAGTAAAAGCCTTTGCCCAAGTTTTGGTGGTGAACCTTTTTTGTAGTACAAAGTAAAGAGTGTGCATTAGCCACTGTAGAAGAAGGTGCCCCTTTTTCCTTTTTTCTTTTTCTTTTTTTTCTTTTTTATGAACCCTTCCCCAACATTTTCCATTTTCCTTGATAAAGAACACAGATTGATGTGCACCATTAATACTAAGAGTTGTCATATCTAGAGATTGAATTTGAGCCAAGAAACCTTTTGAAAGTACTCTCCACCAAACACCAATTTGCCCATTGGTGGCTTAGTAACTAGTTATTCATTCATTAGTCATCTTCCTTATCATCCATCTTTAATGCCTACAGCCTAGCCTAGCCTAGTCTAACCTTATCAGCCAAATATGTAGGTCCTCTGCATAGTTAATTTTGTCCACACCAAATTATTTTTATCTACTGCAGATATTGTTTCACATTGTTAAAATGTTATTTTGAATTGTTTTTGCAGACTCAAGCCATGCTTGATCAGCTCTCTGATCTTCAAAACAGGGTACTTTTGTTAGTCCTTTGATTTACTTTCTAATTCTATACTGTGCTTCTCTAGAACATAATGTCGAGTGATTTTATCCTGTCACAGGAACAAATTCTGGTTGAATCCAATAAATCCTTGAGAAGGAAGGTAGTAATATCAGTTTTCACAATTTCAAGATTTTTAATTTGTGTTCCTTGAGAAAAGATCTGATGATCAGCATTTATAAACAAGAGCACCAATGATTTTGGTTTTACTTCTGATGCAATAATCCTTGTGAATGTTGACATAATCTTATATTAGTTGGAAGAATTTAGTGCACAAGTCCCTCTCCGACTAGCTTGGGAAGCTGGAGGTCCAAACATTCCGTACAATAATCGCCTTCCGGCTCAATCAGAGGGATTTTTTCAGCCTCTAGGGGGCAATTCTAACTTGCAAATTGGGTACCATTTCTTTTAATTTGGTTCAGTGGATCAACTAGCTATTGATATTAATATTACAGCATATGTATGATGTTGCAATTTTTTTACATGGTTTGCAGGTACAATCCTGTTGTATCAGATGAAATGAATGTTGCAGGGCATAACCAAAATGTGGGTGGATACTTTCCAGGATGGATGCTCTGATTTTGGAATCCCTTATATTGATTAGGATCTGATAATATTTGACTGGTAGAAATACAATTATTATCTGCCACGTTGCTGCTTTTATTTTTCATTTTTCTCTCTGGTTGCTTCCATCTCTGTTAAATTTTATGCAACTTGTAATTATATTTCTGTGAAAGACAATAAAAACATATGTATTAATATTATGTGTTTTTGCAGATCTTTGTATCATATACTAGTCCTCACTTGATCTTTGTATCTTGTATTTATATTTATCATCATATACTAGTCCTCACTTGATCTTTACATGCAATGCACGTGACCCAATCTATTTTAAATTAAATGAAGATTAAAATCTTAAGCATACTACTAATTTTATCCTAAAAATGCCTATTATTAGAGTTGGTAAAATTTCATCCAAGTGTGAGTATTCGACACGACCGCCTGAAAACCAAACCTGATTCAACCTGATTCGACCAAAAAATCTACTCAATCCGAAACCGGAATGACCTAACCCCAAATCCTTAAGGATCCGAACCGAATCAACTCGAGAGATTAATCCGAAATTACCCAAATAGGGATTAATTATATTTAGATGACTCGAATCAGAAAATACCTGAACCTGAAAACTAGAGGCTCAAACTCGAAATTATCGTAACCATATGACCCGAAACCAAAAAAGACTCGAACCAAAATTAACCCAAATGACCCGACATTTGCGCGATCCGAACCAAACCCAACATGAAACCGAAAATTAATCGAATTCTTATAACCCAAAATTTCCTTAACCCGAAACTGATCTAACCCAAATCCAATCCGACCAGCCCATTTATATATACATTGGGTTTCACTATCAAAGTAACAAGAGAAATTATCTAACACAAAGAAAAATATTAAAAAAGTAAAACACCAAATTTAAACGCACGACAAGAGTTACATTTATCAAGTAAAAAATTAATTATAAGTCAAATAAAATAATTGCACGTCAGGGAATTGATAAATTTTAATCATAATACATTAAACTATAAAATAGAAAGACGTCAATCATAATAACATTTTAAATGAAAATGATAAAAATAAAATAATTATAAAATTTTGAATTTAATTAAATGAAAATAGAGTTTTTAGTAGAATAAAACTGTATATATTTAAAAATTTTAATATATCCAAATTTCTATTGAAAAATAGTAAAATGGTAAAAATAAAGAAATTATACAGATATGAGATTTAATTGAATAAAAATAGTTTCTAGTGGAATAAAACTATAATAGAATAGTTAAACAATGACATTTAAAAAATATATTTGAAAAATAAAATATAATATTCGATTTAAAAATTTTACAAAACTTGCACTTTTAGATATGGTATAAAATTTAGATATAACTAAGGTTTCAATTGCTCTTCTTTTTTCCTTTTTTTTTTTTCTTTTTTAAAGGTCATTTGCTTGATTGCTTCTTGCTTTGGAAGGCCAAAATACTGACCAGGATTAATGGACATGATATAATATAGGTTCTTTTTGGAGGGGCCCAGAATTAATGGGTTTAAGGGTGCTCAAAAATTAAAGGCCCAACCCACCCTATATGTGAAGCTTGCAAGTTGCTATGAAGATGAAGTCAAATTAAACAAGAATGGTTGTTCACTCTTGTTAAGTCCACTTAAAAAAAGAAAACTAAAACCACAATTTGTATCTAATCCTTTTGTGAAAGATTTAGTTTGAGTTTAAAATTTTTAATTAAAATAAATTCTTTCAATTAAAACGTATCGAGTTTAATCCTTGATAGGATTTTTATCTAATCGAGACAAATATAGATAAAAATATATATGTTCGAGATTTTCATATTTTAATTTATGATTATTAAAATTTTAAAAAATAATATTTGATCAAGAGGAGGGATCTGTTGAGGATTTACATGTGAGGAAACATCCCACATCATAAAGGGATGAGATGTTTGAGTGGTATATATACATGAAGGACCCAAGAAACCATCAGTCTAGACTTTTGGGTTTAGGATTGGTGTCCGACATGTATATGGGTCGCGCGGTGGGCCTTGCTGAAGCAGACAGGACCCGGGTTCCTCTCCCAACAGGATCCACCTATACTTGTGATACGAATCTAGTTGTATTAGATTCAAATCCCCTTTGAATATCCACCAAAGTCAACTTGAACTTCTTCAACTCCTAGACTTGTATGTCGATGACCTTCACAAAGCTATCCCTCTTCTTTCGTCGGCCTTAAGTACTCAATTAGACCTGCAATTGAATTCTCAAGATCACAAGATTCATAAACAACCAAGTTATCTCAACCTAATTGCTTGCTAGGACTCTACAAGATGAAGAACCCTAAGTTTGCTCAAACTAGAACAATGAAGCCAAAGAAATCGATGTGGGTATAAACCTCTCAACTTTATTGATTAACTTGACTTGTATTTACAAGAGGGGGATGGTCCCTTTATATAGGGAACGCATAACCCTTCTCCTAAAGCTAAAAGGAAAACATTACATAAAGGAAGGAACAAGGAAATAGCCTACTCCTTGTCCTACTAGGAAAAGTAAATAACATTACATAATTAAGCAAGGATTGGACTTAGTCAAACAATGCCCAACCCAATGTCTTCTAGACTAAATAAATAACTAATCTAAGATAGAATAAAGACCCATGAGGCCGAATTACACAATGCCAAAGTCTAATGCTCATCGATTTCATCAAGTAAGGTAAACACCTTGGAATCGATGGGAATATTCTTGGTGATGTCGACTTCAATGCCTTTCAAATGTTCTTCAATGGACTCTAAACCTCCAAGATGAGATCTAACAAAGCCCAATAAAGCTTCCTTGAACCTTTTAGCCCGTGCCCTAGTCATTGGACCTTGCGGAATGGCTAAAGGATCAAAAGATCGATCTTGTCCGGATGGCCCAATCGATGGCCGGTTGTGGCCGGACATGTCCATGTCGCATGGCCGGTGATGGCCGGACATCTCCGAGTCGCGTGGCCGGTGTTGGCCGGGCTTCTCCAATTCGCATGGCCGGTCAATCACGCCTCCAACTCCATGCTCCTTCAAGCTAGCATCGATGACATCTCCTTGATCTTCATTGGCTCCAATGTGTTCTTCTAAGCCATGATAAGCCCTTGGCGCATCAACTTGTATAAGTTACATTTTTTTTTTTTTTTGCCAATCTGATCATTGAATCTTAGATTCTAGTCACACATATACCATGTATATGTATAAGTTTAAAGTTAATTTAAGATGTTTAACTAAATGTTTGATAGTTGATACATAATTTTTTTTCCCTATGTATGTTGAGATTAAAGTGATCTCCTAATTAATGCTCTTATTGCAAGGCAAGTATTTGCTCTCGTGCTGATACTTAAATGTTTTATTGGGTTTAAAATCTTGAATTGTAATAAAATTTATTTAACCTAACATTCTTCTGTTACTATTTTTCACCTTCACGTGCGTTGCATGCACGGGCGTACCTATAGGGGGCAGGCAGGGGCCATCGCCCCCCCTAAAATCTTGCAAACCTCAAATAGGGGTGGGATTATTATATCATGGCCCCCCTAATTTTTTTTTTTGCTCAAAGTGGCCCCCTAAAATTAAACGTGCACCTTCCATATTTTCTTATACTTCTATATATGAGTTACATGGGCCATGTATTTGTATAGCTTTTAGATAAAAGTAACTTATTTTGGCCCAATTTAAATTTTAATGGATAAAATAAAAGTAATTTATTAAGATCCAAATCCAATATTTGATAGGTTAAAAAAAGTTATACTTTAATTTGTTCCTATTACAATAACAATAAGGTGGAATCCTCATATATATACTATATATTATTTTGTCCCCTATGGAATTTACTCAAAAGCCCTTTCAACTTTTAACCTGGAATAACCTTATCGCCCCATTTTGGTCTTTCCTCAAATGGTTAATTACTTTAATATCCTTCTAATCTTAACCATTTTTCTAAAAATACATTGTCTTTTTATGTAATTTTAGAATCTAACTTCAATTAATGGTGTTCCCACCATTTTAAATGCATGATTAATGGTGTTCCCACCTTTTTAAATTCCATATATATACTAATGTATTGACTATTGGGCTTTTTCCTTCTTTAGTCCATTTTTGTTAGGTCCGTTTACGGTTTGCACACAAATATTTAGTTTATATTTAGTATGACCCCTATTATGTATTCTTTGATAATTGGGTGTGTTGAGTTATTAGAGTAAATTGCATTTTCTGAAATTATTAGGTAAAAGTACAAAATTGGTCCCTCAAGTGGAGCGAACATAGAAAATTGGTCCCTCAAGTGAAAAAATATGCAATTTAGTCCCTGAAGTGGAGTTAACTGAGCAATTGGATCCTTTCCATTAGAAGCCGTTAAAGGAGCCGTCAATTGTGCTGATGTGGCAGTGACGTCGTCAACTGTGCTGACGTGTCATCTACCACGTCATATTTTTTGATTAAAAAAATAATTTTTTAAAAAAATATATAATTTTTTAAAAAAATTTGGTGAGGGACCCAATTGCTGAATTAACTCAACTTCAGGGACTCAATTGCTCACTAAGTTCACTTCAGGGACCCATTTGCACATTTGCAAATGGGTCCCTGAAGTGGGGTCCCTGAAGTGAACTTAGTGAGCAATTGAGTCCCTGAAGTTGAGTTAATTCAGCAATTGGGTCCATCACCAATTTTTTTAAAAAAAATTATATATTTTTTTTAAAAAAATTATTTTTTAATCAAAAAATATGACGTGGCATGTGACACGCCAGCACAGTTGACGGCGTCTCTGCCACGTCAGCACAATTGACGGCTCTTCTAACGGAAAGGACCCAATTGCTCAGTTAACTCCACTTCAGGGACTAAATTGCATATTTTTTCACTTGAGGGACCAATTTGCTATGTTCGCTCCACTTGAGGGACCAATTTTGTACTTTTACCGAAATTATTAACATACTAAATGCGTTTTTTCTAGACCCTGTTAATTGTTTTCTGAAGACGGTGCTTGCTGAAAGCTCCTTTCAACTTTTCACCATGGACAACCTTTTTGTCCCGTTTGATCTTTTCTCCATTTGCTAATTACTTAATAATCCTTATGTTCTATATGGTTTGTGTTGGATTCTGAAAGTAAATTTCAGTTGTGTTGACTATTTTTAAGATGATTAACTATGTTCACACACATTAGTGTATTTTAATGGACCATATTAAGTGTCAAGGACAAATGATCCTTTCTATATTTGCTATCTTTTTTTTTTTTTTTGGGGGGGGGGGGGGGTTTAATTAGAAGAGTTATAGTTGTTTTGCTAAAGACCCATTTTTATTCTATACCCATCTAATTCCATTAATAGTATGAAAAAGATCAGCATGTATTGAACTGTTTAGAATGAATGCAAGTATTTTTTCTTTTGGCACAAAAATGCAAGCACTCTTAAACATATTCTATTTCACTTTAAAAAACAAGAAAATGACTGAATAGATTTACAATGTCTCATATCTTACTTTCTGTAATTGTTTATAAAACAGATGCATCAAATAAATAAAAAAAATTCTCACATAAAAACATGCATGTAGCGCAAGCGCAGGCTATCCCTCTTGTATATGATTAAAATTATCCTTTTACGAAAAGCAGAAAGATTAAATTGTTGCATATATATTATGATGCCAAAAAAATTGTTACATTATAAGTAGCAATAACCCTAAGGATATCGTACCATAAGTATTTTTTTCTTTTTTTACAAGTTTCAAGAGAAACAAATCAAAGTAAAGCATTCAAGCATGATTTACAAAGCATCAAATTTATAAGTTGATCACAACAACAATTGCATCTTGGATTTATATTTATATTATTTTTGTTTTGTATACTTTATTTAACAAAAGTATTCTATATTTATTCAAAAAAAATTCAATATACTTCTTCGCCCCCCTTCAAAAATTTCCTGGGTCCGCCCCTGGTTGCATGTGACACAACGTGTGTGAACAAAATATATGAATAATATGATTTATTTTTATTGTTTGTATGCTTTGATGATATGTATAAGAAAAGCTAAATGAAGACCAAAATATTTCATCAAGGCTATCTTAGATCGAGTCCAATCAAGAAAGAGTGGAGTCTTTTGTGGACGGAACATGAGGAACATACAAACAATAAAAACTTGTTGATGCTCTTTCACATGCTTTCGAGGTAGCACACAATGCTTTGTAATGTGCATGTAATTTGTGTCTAAGTAAGTTTTCATGCATTCTCTTATAATCTTCAGACATTGCCTCAAAATTATCTTCCCACAGTTTCCTCACATCTGCTGGTTCACAATGCATTAATAAAGTTGCAAAGAGCCTTCTCAGTTTATTGGGCATCTGAAATGCAACGGCTTCCATCGTGCATTCTAATATGTTCTGATCACATTCCAGGCTTCCAGCAATCCCCTTTTCATTGCAGCTTCCTTAAATGTTGAATCCGGAATTCCATCAACAGTTAATAGATCGTTAAAATTGAAAGATTAAGAAGTAGTTTAAAGTAATACTGTGAAGATTCGAAACCATTTTTAATTTAAATATATATAAAAGCATATCATACAATGCAGGATATCTTTCTTTGTCTGGTATTTCAGTACTAACAAATCTATCGAAATGATCCGGACTTGTTATCTTATACTCTCTACAATATTATTAAAATATGTGCATTTGGCAAGCTTTTTTTTTTTAGAAATTCAATGACTTGAACATGGGTCTTAACTGATGCCAAAAAAAAAAAGAACATGAGCCTGAAAATCTCTTTCTTGATAATTTGATCTTTAAGATCCTGTAATTTTGCTCTAATTATTCTTGATATCAAGTTGAGTCTAACCCGTGCTAGTTGACCTAATCAATATAAGAAAAAAGATAATAATATGTAAGAGAAAAATTATAAGTTTTCAATTTAATGAATAATAAACACGGTTGTATTATTTTACCTAGTCTAAGCTCTTGTTTTTTTTTTAGCCAATCTCAGCTCTTGTTGTTTAATTTCTTTCTAATCTGAATTGCATGTCATGTTTATGAAAAAAATTGGTTTTCCATATCATTGTACTAAAGACATTGCATCTAAATATCTGCGACGCATATCCTTGGTCCTCCAATAAAAGATGCTGGCAATATTATTCTCTTGCATATTTTAATTTTAATTTTGCTAATGTTAGTGTTAGAAGTCTAGCCAATATAGAATTTCATCTAGGAAGTATTGTGCATGCATATTATATTGTGTTTACATCAAATCCAAATTATTAAGAAAATTAAAATATATGTTAATTAACGTTAAGGTTTGTTTATTAAGAAACTTAAAATATTAGTCCATTAAAATATTAATCCATTAAAATGAAGATCTGAAATGCTAAGGATAATTTTAATTTTAATTTTGCTAGTGTTAGTGTTAGAAGTTTAACCAATATAGAATTTCATCTAGGAAGTATTGTGCATGCATATATTATATTGTGTTTACATCAAATCCAAATTATTAAAAAAATTAAAATACATGTTAATTAATGTTGCCAAGGTATGTTTGTTAAGAAAATTAAAATATTAATCCATTTAAATGGAAATCCAAAATGCTAAGATATGTTTGTTAAGAAAACTAAAATATTAATCCATTAAAATGATCCAAAATGCAATTTGAGGTGCATATAGAATTATATTTTCATAAATTTAATCAAATCCAAATTATGAAAATTAGAGATTAATTGTATAATTAATCTCTATAATTTACTATTAAAGTTGTCCTCAAACTAATGTGTATACAATATTTGGCTCTTCTGCTGCTGACATTTGTCCAAAGTTGATTGGTTGGGAGAAAACCAATCTATATTACTATTATATATTTAGAATTCCAAATAATATTTATTTATAAATAATATTCAGAACATTGAATTATAATCAAAGTAAAATTCAATTTCCTTTTTCGAGTAGAAAATTATTTGAATAGATATTAGAATTCTAACAATATTTCCTTCCATTTAAGTAATTGCTATTACATAAAATAAAATTTTACTTAGAATTGAAATTACTCAGTTACAATCATAAACCAAGAAATCCGACGCAAATGCGCGGGGATAGTATCTAATATTGATTAATCTTTAACGTCAATTTTTAATCTCATTACGATCAGAATAATTTCTTATATGTTCAAACATCTTATGAGAATCCAATACAAAGAAATGGCCTTAAATAAACTAATTACAAACTAAAGCAAACAAATAAATAAACAAACTACTAAACCCACAATCCGTCGAACTTGAACTCAGAACCTTATGGTTCAAGCACGGTGCACTCACCAGTTAAGCTAACAAGTCGGGTGCAATCTTTAACGTCAATTAATTTAATAATAATTTTAATTTTATTAGTGTTAGTGTTAGTGTTAGAAATCTAGTCAATATAGGATTTTATCAAGGAAGTATTATCCATGCATATTATATTGTGTTTTACATCAAATCCAAATTATTAAGAAAATTAACTTGTATTTGATTCACATCATCAATGGCAGTTTGTGCTTTAGCATCATCGCCATTGACGGCCGATAATTTTACAATACGAACAAAATGGAGTTGTAGAATAGAAGGTACGTACATATATACATACCTATATGCATACATGCATAAAATTTTCTCCATTAAATAAAGTTCATTAAACTTCTAATATATATCTAATAATAAGAAACAACAATTTTATCTAACTATTACCCTTAGTTAGTGGTAAAGCGTAAACTACTCTCTGGGAAATGTTTAGAGTTTGTGTCGGATCTTTGTTGAATTAAAGATTAATTATATAATTAATATATTAATTAATGAATATTATTAAAAATAAAAATATTAATTTTATAATGGTAATTTTGAAATATCTTTTAAAAATAAGGATATAATGGGCGATTCAAAAGTTTTACAAGGGATCGTACTTTTTAATATAGTATAGATAAAACAAATCTATACTTCACAACCTCATGTACATGATCCTTAATATAGTTGTTCAAGGGTCGCGCTACTCGTCCAAGACCGTAACCCACCCGCCTGAAATTTTAACGGGCTTAAACAAGAATTTCAAACCCATCGGATGAACAAATTAAGTCCATTTATTAAAACAAAGAGACAACATTAAAACCACCCCTTATTAGGTTAGAGGAAATCCCGAAAAAACCAGGGTTATCAGCCCCCTAAAAAAATGCCTCCTATTTCGCAGCTGGATTGCTAAACACCGCCCCACTTTTTACACTTTTTCCCTTTGTTCATTTTAACTGCAAAACCTTTAAACAACCTTCATTTTAACTTCAAACAACCTTTCAAACTAAAGTCTTTACTTCAAACAACTTCTTCATCTTTACTTCATTTTCTCTAAACCATTCAACTCTAAAACATCAAAAATCATGTCAGATTTGAATCGGGGCAAAGGCAGAGCTTCTATGAGAATTATACCGGTAAGATTTATGAAAATTAATGTTTTGTAGATCTAGACCTAGAGAAATAGATGTAAAAATATAGATCTAGGGTTTTTTTAGTGGCTGTGCCGCCCCAGGGGTGCGGCCTGCCGTGGCAAAACCGCACATCTGGGGCGGCTGTGCCGCGGCAAGCCGCACCTCTGCGGCGGCTTTGCCACGACAGGCATTTTTTTAAAAAAATTATTAATTTTATATTAATTATTATTAAATTAATTTAGGGTTTAGGGTTATTTTGGTTATTATGGTTATTAGTTTTTATATGTTTATTTATGATTAATCTATTTTGAATATTGAAATTAATTAACATTAATTATCGTTAAATAGTTTATTAGGGTTAATTATTACTTAGTTTTAATTAGGGTTATTTACGATTAATTACATTTTTAGTTAATTAATTATAATTGTTAATATGTTGTAGCCGAGACGAGTACCTGATGAGGGGGAGGTGGGGACTAGCTCTGGATCGCGACACACTAGGAGTCGCCATGTAAATACCTCCGCTCGCAGTGAGAGAGAGGCTGAGTTTCAGAGGGAGAGAGAGGCTCAGATGGAGAGAGAGCTTCAGGGACAAAGTCAGATTCTGAGACAGAGAGCTGTTGTGAGGGAGCAAATTCGGCTTGATGAGTTTGAGCGTGCTCTGCCGGGTTACTATGATGAGGTTGCTCAGCCCGGTTACTATGATGGGGCAGCTCAGCCAGGTTACTATGATGTGGCTGCTCAGCAGGGTCACTATGATGGGGCTGCTCAGCCGGGTTATTATTATGGGGCCGAGGATTATACTTCGTCCGATTCGCACTCCGAACCCCCAATGTATTGATCTCCCTCTTACGAGAGGGGCAGCAGGCCGCTTTGCTAGCATTGGATCGACATCAGGTACATAAATGTTTTGATTTGATACTAAATTTAGTTATTAATTTTATATTATTAGTTTAGTAAATTAATTTAGTTAAATTAATTTACTTATTAATTCATTTATTAATTTTAGGGAGTACGTGATACGAATCTAGTTGTATTAGATTCAAATCCAACCTTTGAATATCCACCAAAGTCGACTTGAACTTCTTCAACTCCTAGACTTGTATGTCGATGATCTTCACAAAGCTATCCCTCCTCTTTCGTCGGCCTTAAGCACTCAATTAGACCTGCAATTGAATTCTCAAGATCACAAGATTCACAAACAACTAAGTTATCTCAACCTAATTGCTTGCTAGGACTCTACAAGATGAAGAACCCTAAGTTTGCTCAAACTAGAACAATGAAGCTAAGATAATCAATTTGGGAAAATAATCCTCAACTTTATTAATCAACTCAACTTATGTTTACAAGAGGGGGATGGTCCCTTTATATAGTAATAGGGGACGCATAACCCTTCTCCTAAAACTAAAAGGAAAACATTACATAAAGGAAGGAACAAGGAAATAGCCTACTCCTTGTCCTACTAGGAAAAGTAAATAACATTACATAATTAAGCAAGGATTGGACTTAGTCAAACAAGGCCCAACCCAATGTCTTCTAAACTAAATAAATAACTAATCTAAGATAGAATAAAAGGCCCAATGACCGAATTACACAATATTAAGCCTAATGCTCATCGATGGATAACATGGTGCACAACATGGAATCGTTTGGAATATTCCTTGTTGTGTGATCTTCAAATCGGCTCAATGAGTCTTCAATGGTCTTCAATTCTTCAAGATGAGATCTTATAAAGCCCACCAAAGCTTCCTTAAACCTTCTAGCCCGAGCCCTTGTGATTGGACCCAACGGCATAGACAAAGGGTCGCGTGGCCGGTTGTGGCCGGGCATGGCCGGTTGTAGCCGGACATGTCCATGTCGCATGGCCGGTGATGGCCGGACATGTCCATGTCGCGTGGCCTGTCTTGTGGCCGGTGTTGCGCGGCTTCTCCAAGCAATGGCCGGTCACTTGTGCCTCCATCTCCATGCTCCTCCTGTCGCAACGTCCGGGTCCAGGGTCGACCGAACACTACCGCTGAACGACTTAAAAACTAAAGCTATGGAGTCGCCACTAATCTTTTTTTTACCTAGGTGTGATTAGCCACCTACCAAATTATTAAGTCTAATATTAACCTATGCTCGGCAAAGTTAACACTAAACCTAATAAGGTCTACTTAACCAGAGATTCTATGGTTCGGGAGTCGGGTACGTGTGGGGAAGGATTAACACCCCCACGACGCCCGTCAAAAGACGACACTGATTAGTTCAGAACTATTGTGGGTTTCTATTATCGGTTGTCTGTATTCTTAAATATTCATGCCCTTAATCTCTTTTATTAATCCTTAAATTTAAGCAAAATAAACAAGCAAAAATGAATTTATGGATTTTTTGAAATAGGAATGTTGGGAACTTTCCCATTTTCTATTTTGTTCTCTTTTTGGGCTCCCCATGATGAGGATTTTCTTTAAAACGTACCATTAAAACTATTATTTTCTTGAAAAACTGTTATTTGTCGGGAACTTTCCCTTCTTTTGAAAACTTTGAGAAAAAAGACTCTTTTTGATTAATTAATTTTTGTCTTTCGAAAAACCAAAGAGAACAAATGCAAACACAAACTCTTTTTAATTTTTGGAAAAGGGTTTTTTATTCTTTTCTTTTTGGATTTGATTAACAACTGATTTTCTTTTTATTTTCAACTGACTCAATTACCCTGAACTAAGCCCTTATTACTGATTATCTTTCTTTGATTCTTAATTGACTCAATTACCCTGAATTAAGCCATTTTATTTTCCCTAATCTCTACTGCTTACTAAACTTAATTACCCTGAATTAAGTTACTTATTGAACTACTTAATTACCCCAAATTAAAGTTGATTACTGACTCACTTAATTACCCTGAATTAAGTTACTGCCTTACTTAATTTTCCAGAACTAAGTTACTAACTGAATTACTTAATTACCCTGAATTAAGGTTGATTATTGACTTACTAACTTACTTAATTACCCTGAATTAAGTTACTTATTACTGATTCACCTTTTCTTATTTCTTACATCTTGATCTTGATCTCTTGTGAATTTTAATCTTTGATTGATCACTGGATTTGGTCTTGAAATGCATGGATGCACATGATGCATGAAAATCCGATTTCAGTTTTAATTACCTATTAATTATACGAGGAACGCCTTTGATCGCCTCCCAATAAATGGTAAACGGTCTCCGGACATTTCCAATCCTCCGGGAAAAGACGAGCAAACTTAGACACGCATGAATGAGCCGCCTGTCTTTCCCATCACGGGAGTCGCTTTAATTGATCTCAAATGAACATAGTAACTTGCAACAATTTATGAAAATTAAAGATGAATGCAAATGCCCTAGTCTATCCCTTATTCCAAATAAAAAGGAAGCAATCCCAATTCTAGAACTTCTATGACTTAATCCCAATTAAAGAACTTAAACAAACCCTAGTTTATTATTCTATTCTTAGATTAAAAGCTCATCTTCAATTACTAAACCCCAAACTTTATTAGCAAATCAAACTACCTTAGCTTTATTCACTTCTCAAATTGTTTAACATGCTAATTTCTAAATAATACTTATTCTAAATTTCGAATTAATCTATCCAACATATATACATTTATTTATTTTTTCTATCAAAAATTATTTTTTTCCAACTATTTTAAGCTAAATAATGTTAATTTCATTATACTAAATTGACAGGCACCTAATTGAGCAGAAATGAAGTTAAAAGGACCAAATCAGGTTAAGGAAGGAACTTTATTGAAAACAGAGCAAATTTTATGTATTTAAATGAGTAAAGTTGTTAACTTTTGGACCTAATTGACCTAAAACAGGGACCAAATTAAAGAACTAAATAAAGTAAGGCATCTAATAAAGAAAACAACCTATATGCACAGTATACCTATAAATACTAATAATAAGACAGAAAATTTTAAACCCTAATTCAACTTCCCCTTACCTTCCGCTTCTTCCTCCACCGGAAAACTCAGTAACAGCGGCGCCGCCGCGTTCGAGCCACCTCCGACGCCGGATGCCTTTCAACTTCTGCTGAAACGCTCCCCTTTACCCACTGAATGCAGCACAACCTTTGGTTTCTTGTAAATCCCGACCAATTGCTCTAGATCTGAGTTCACAGGCGCCTAGATTCAGTTACTTCGACCGAAAAATCTCACCGTCGTTTGAAGCTGCTTTCGAGGTAAATCTCTTTCCTTTTTGCTTTCGTCTTTTCTTCAACGAAGTAGGTTTTTTCTTTAAACTCGGTTTTGAAGGAAACTGGTGATTTTTTATTTTGTGTTTTGTTGACAGAGAGGGTTCGAATCAAAAGGGAAGATTCAAATAAAACTAAAAGGGGAAACAACGAAGGTAGAAGAACTGAAACTTTTTAGATTTTTTTGTTGTCTAAAAGAAAAGCAAAAGATTGAGTTTTTTTCTTTGCTGCAAAACTATGAAAAGGAAGATAAACTCTTTTTTTTTCTTTGTTTGATTACCGGATGGTTATAAAAATGAAGTTTTTTTTTTCTTTTTTGCTCGAAATCTATGGGAAACTAGAAAGGAAAACTAAGAACTAGGGTTTTCTTTTTTCAAAATTGTGCTTGTATCGGAAAAGTGGCTAGGGTTCTCTTTTTTTGAATCTCTGTGTATTGAAGAACTGGAAACTAGGGTTTCTTTTTTTTTTTTCAAAACTGTGCCCCCCTTTTCTTTTTGTGAAAGTTTGATATAAATATGCCTTCTCCTCCCTTTCTCCACCGTTAGTTCCCTCTTTATCTTACGGCCCTCTAAATTTGCTGCTTTCTTCCCATTTTGCAGCTTGCTAATTCCCTTTTCTCTCCTTGCAGGTACTGACTTGGACCAACGAGAAACTCCCTTTTCCAACCTCTGCCTATCAGGTTTCGACAATTAAAAGGGTCTTCATTCTCTCAACCACTATCTTTGGGTTTATTCCTTGTTGGAATTGCAATATTGCCATTCCCTTTGAAATACTTGATTCTACATTGTTGTTTGCTGGATTGTCAATTTGTCATTTTGAGCTCTGTTCTAGCTTCTTGATTTTTGGCATCTTTTATTGATGAACTTAGTGCCCTCTCCAAGCCTTGTTATGCCTGCTGACTAATGTGTAGGATCTAAACTTGCTTTGTATGTGTTTCTGCAATTTTTGATGAAAGACTCATTTAGTGTACGATTACACTGCCTTTATGTCTCTATTTACCCCTGAATTTCATGCTGAAATGCCCATGATTCTCTTTTAAATGTTGCTGAATGACTCTGTTTCCTTCCTTGTGCTTGATGTCTTACTGTAAATTCCCTTGTTTGAATGATGTCTTGGTTGCATGTGTTGTTGTCTGAGCTCTTCTGTTTGCCTGTTATATGTCATTTCGTTTGCTGCACTTGTAATCACCTTTTGCTTGTTCCATGTTTGAAATGTTTGCTGCAATTTCCTGTTGTGTTGTGACCGTCATTGAACCTTGTTGTCACTGCTTGCCTTGTGTTTGAATGCTCATGTGACTGTGAAGGCTAAATTCCAGCATGCTCTTTTGATTCAGTCACTAAAGTGCTTTATTGTACCCTGATATACGATTTCTTTTGCATTAACTACAGTAATTGCTTTAATTCTTGTAGATGCAGGCCGAACTGAGTCACCAAGCTAAGCCCGAATGGAGACCCCACTTTTTGTATTTTCTTTGTATTTTCTAAATTAAGGAACAAATGAAAATTCCCCCTCTTTTTTGCAATTTTTAAGGAATAAATGTAAAGAATAAAATAGAAGCTTATTTTATTTTTATAAATTTCCAATTCCCCTTTTTTGTATTTTTTGTAAACAAACATAGAAGGAATTGGACCACTCTCAACCATCGAAAGGCCCAAAAGCAAGTCCAATTACTAAATGCCCTAATTGAAATCCAAGGTCCAAAAAGATGGAAAGGTCACCCTAAAGCAGATGCTCAATCATAAAGGCTTGGCCTAATTTAGGAAAAAGAACCCCATCAAGGATGGATGCAATGCAAACACCAACCAATTAAAAAAAATGCCTAAACAAATTAAAATGCCAACTGATTGAAATGGATGTAGGGATGAAGTCTTGTTGAAAACTTTATGTTAAAAGGGAAAGCAATCAAACCCGGTTCTTGAAACAACTTGCCCCCAGTCGAAGCAATAAACGACGGATTAAGGGACTTTGGCTGTTGAATTTGTTATGCAAGAAAGGAGATGAACATGGAACAACCCATTCAGACTAGATAGCAGTTATAGATTCGGTTGGAGCAGCAGCTGATGGAAGCAAAGATGGATGCCCAAGGCAAAAATCATCTTTCAAACTTTGAATAAACCCATTAATAAATCTAACTAGATCTAACGTCTTGGTGCCAAAAAAAAAACTAGATCTAATGTCCAGGCAGGAATCCAAGTATCAAAATAAATACCCAAATCAACATCCATGAAACTGATTTGATAAAATTGAACATACCTTTGGAGGGAATCAAAACCCAGAGACAGGGCAGAAGAAACGATTGAAGGAAGACGAACTTGAAGCACAAAGGAAATAGATATGAGAATACCAAAGAAAAAAAGGGAAATAGAGGATAAACTGAGGACAGAAAAAATATGGGAAGAGAAGAGGAGAAAATCGAAAAGAACCCTAATGGGAAAAGAAGAAAAGAGGGGAAATAAGGGATCTGAGAAGGGAGTGAGGCGAGATGGTTAGAGAAGATGAAGAAATTGGAAAGAAAAAAACCCTACGTAGTAGAGGAGAGTGAGTGGGGCGACTTTATAGAGAAAATAAAGAAAAAAAAATATATAATGTGCGTTACCTTGGAATCGAAGTGAGGATCTCATTAAAATGGAACTGTTCATCCCGTATTTTTTGTTTCCAAAACATTTCTGCAAAACGTGAAAGCAGACTTTTCTTGCTTTCACTTTTTTTGAAAACAAATGATTTGTTGTCAAAATTTTTAAAAACAAAAACACCTATCCAAACATGTTTTCATGTGTTTTGTTTACAAAAAATGGAATGAAAAAAAAAAAATTGGCAACAATGCCAAACAAGCTCTAAGCTT